>JAYMSV010003309.1:0-10051 GCA_036897745.1 Erodium moschatum | reverse complement strand
TACATAAAGTTTCGTCAGGGTACTCATGTGTCACAAACTTTCGCCAGGGTACTCGGATGAAAATGAAGTTTCGTTAGTGTACCCGGATGAAATTTACCCTAGTTTGAATGTAACATTGTTAATCGTGAAACTAATTATCTAGGATGGTTATTGCTAATCTAGGATGGTTATTGCTAATCTGATGCAGGATAGTTTGAATGCAACATTGTTGGGGTTATTTGATTAAGATGTGAGGACAAGCACATAATAATTACTTGGTTATAGGATTCTTAAAAAGTAGAAGAATGTAGCGTGACAATGATCAGCGAGCTGACTTTAGCTTCTCTCGAGATAGTTCCGAGCCTATAATACATGATTTGTATTTTATGAAACCAAACCCCCTTGTCTACGAGTATTGCCTAGGCACAAATCTTCAGTGAACCTGTGGTAGAAAATCAATTTAAGTTCTGTTAAGAATGGTCTTCTCCACTTGACAGGTCTGGATTTTATCCTGGTGGAAAGTAGATACTAATTCATACAATCACACGGTTTGTTACTTTTGGGTGAGTAATATTTGTATTTCTTTTCTTTGCAGAGAAGATGCTCTTTGGAGGAGTGGATGACAAAGCTACTATCTGACATTGATGTATCAAGAAACATTGCTGTGGCATCCTTTCTAGAACTAGAAGCTGCTGCTAGATCTTGTATGCACCTTTCTATTGATCCAGTTGTACTTTGTTAGTGTTGTGTGTGTTAACGGCTTTATTTTTGTGTACAACCTTACATAAAGTTGTTGCATTTGCCTAATAGTTCCAGTTTTGCTGTCCATGTATATTTTAGCTTTTCAAGATGAGAATCAACAAAGTTCAGAATCAAATTCCGTTGGTAGTAGCATTAATGCTTCAGCTCAATTGCATCCCCATTCAAGCTTATCTGTTCTTGCTGGTAGTTCATCAATTACATCAGATTGTGGAAGTGACACTGCTTATGAGACGTCTGAGCATGGAACACCAAGGCTAGGAAGGGATGACAGTTCTGAATTTGGTCTTGAGGAATTAACCTTGGATGAAGATGTGACTAATCCAATGGAAAAGCTTGTGAAATTTGGCATATCCAATATTGATGAGGGACTATTTATGGGACAGACTATTCTGGAGCAGCTGGAAGGCTTACCTAGGCACAAGGTGCATGGGAGACAGGCCAACAACACTGAAAGAAAAGAAGTGGTTAATGGAAATGCATCTACAGCTTCATTTCTTGCTGGCAACCAAATGGACCTTTTCTCCGAACAAGATCACAGTAAGGTAACTGGTCATGCTCGAAGACTCTCAAGTGAGAGCATTGCAAGTGATGTAAGTTCTCAACGAGGCAGTCAAATTTCGAACTCTGGAATCCCCGGCTCATTTGCCAATGGGTCTCTTCCCTTTCACACTGGTACTGAGGTTTCAAGTACCACAACAATTCATAGCAATAGAGAGCAGCACTTGTCTGGTGACGCACAACTGATTCTCCCATTGGACCAACGTCATAAAATGAACAGTGTTCTGATGTCTATGCAGAGGAGACTAGCCACTGCAAAAACAGACATGGAGGATCTTATAGCAAGACTAAATCAAGAAATAGCTGTGAAAGGTTACCTTACAACAAAGGTATGCACTGTCATGAGTCAGATTCATAAAGGTGATATATTTGATGTGGATTATGCAATGTACCCTTCGATGCATTTTTGTTGTGAAACGAACTGTATGTTATTTGCGATTCAGAGGCAAAAACAAATGAGTCATGACTGATTGGATGTATTCAGGTCAAGGATTTGGAAGTGGAACTTGAAAATACCAGACAGAAAAATAAAGAAAACCTGCAGCAGGCCATTCTGGTTGAGAGAGAACGGTTTACTCAAATGCAGTGGGATATGGAGGAACTACGGCGGAAGTCATTGGAAATGGAATTAAAATTGAAATCTGAACAGGTTATTTGACTTTCTTCTTATCTATCAGATGTTAGATGTTTCCTTTGATGTATAAAATGTTGATTAGATCATTATCATACAAGACAGTTCCCAAATGAGAAGTCACACATTGCGTCCACAAGAGAAGCCAGTGTGCAGGATAAAGATGAGCTGCAGACAGAGTTGAATGCTGCGAAAGAACAGCTTGAAAAATTATTGATGAGATACGAACAGCTGGAAGCAAAATCGAAGGCAGACATTAAAGTTCTTGTTAAAGAAGTCAAATCTCTTAGAAGTTCTCAAGCAAAATTGAAGCAGGAGCTTAACGACTCACTGAAGGAAAAATCTGTGGCTGAGGTAGTCTGTTGCATTTTTTATAGTTCTGTTCCCAAATTGCTAATGGTGCAGCATGCTAGCACGATGTCTTTGGCTTTACGTAAACTGTGTTTTCTTCAATGCAATTTCCATGCATAGGAGTAGTCTGTTTAAAATGATTCTTCACTGGCTTTGGTCATACATCATCTCTCTCTATCATTTCTTTTAGGAATCAAAACTGTTGGGTGGATTGTTTCAGTTCACATGCCATCTTGTATTCCATTAATTAGAATTTCTTTTCCACACATCTATGTGGCTTTACCTTCACCTCGACTTATACTTGATGGTAACGAATGGAAGAACATTTGCTGATGCTGGAATTCTGTATGTTTTAGGAGTTTCTTCAACAGGAAAAACAACGGAGTGCAAATGCTAAAACTTGCAGAGAAAAGCTTCTGTATGAATGCAGAGCTGTTCTTACACGGCTTCGGGAGTGCGACATAAACCTGTCTACTGAAGATGAAAATAATTTTGTGAGGGACTCTTCATCAATAACTGAAGCATTTGATTTGTTGACAAGATCTGACGATCAAATTGGTCTCCTGCTTGGAGAGGTATTTGTATATTTATTGCTGCAACATGTTCATTTCCATGTCATGAGCTGCATATATATTGATTTGTTTATCAGGCTATATGCATATTTGTAGTCCTTGATTGTGTCTACTGAAAACAGTTTGAGGGGAAGTTGTATGATAGAGACGGTTCGAGGGGCAAAGATGATGATAGGGGTGGCAATTCAAGGACAAGAGATGAGGATAGAAGTTGTAGTATGGAGGATGAGTTGAGAAAGGTGGTAGCAGATATGTTTGAGGAGAATGCTAGATTGAGAAAGCAGGTGAACTCCGCCACACGACGTGTTCTTAGGAACATGATATCTAAGAAAGATGAGAGTTGTATGTTGTAGAAAATGGTGAATATTGTAACTTAGATAAGGGCTGTTTACAATACCAGGTACTGCAAATTTTGACATATTGTTGTATACACACCATATCCTTGGTATCTGACTCTGACATGAATAAGGGAAGAGATCGAAGAAGAAGCACGAGTGAATATGTTTTTACTTACATTGTGATCTCTAACTTATTTTTGATCTCTTCTACAATAGTTATAGCCTCATTGTGAATTGGTTTTTCAGATCAAGCGGATTAGATTAACCGCGTCATCATGAATAGTTTTTTGATCAAATTGATTTTCTATATAAACCAAACCATTGTGGTCCAATAAAAGGAAGATCTTGAACCACAATTTATGTGAATCTATTATTATTCCAAACCCGAACTGTAATATACAGATCTAAGATTCTAAAATCAGTATCTCTTTTTTATAACCAACAAATACAATTGTTTATTTTAAAAAATAAGATATGAAGATATTTGAAATTAAATATTTAATCGTGATTTTGAGTACCAAAACCAACCCACTTGAATTCATAAATGACAGAAGCCAACTTTTAATGCCACTGTTTACGGATATGGGTCCCACATATCTAGCGTACGTTAGCACTTCACACGTCCTTCCGCTAACATGAGCCTCGCCCTTCACCTTCTGCTTCCAGCTAAGCGTCTTGTTCATTTTTCCCTCCAATCCCTTTCTCTCTTCCCAAGCTCTCTCTCTCCAACTTGGATCCTTTCCTCTTCCTCTCAACACCTTCTCCTTCTCCTTCTTCATCTTCGATTCTGTTCGCTTTCAGAGATGCGCAACTGTATGTATATTTGTAAGTAGAGCATGCGCGGATGCGGCAACTGCTGAGACATGGCCTTCTCAGCTTCGCTTCGCCCAAATCTCTCCACCACGTCTCCTCTCTACTGCTTCAAGGTACTTCTCTTTTCTACTCTTTGTATGTGTATATTTTGTGTGTATTTACGTTGTTCCCTTATATTTATGAACAATCTGGATGTTGAGGGAGCAAGAAATGGATATGGAATTGAACGATTGCTGCTTTCGATTTTAGACTTCTGTGTTGGTCATTTGATCATTTTTCAAGTTTATGAACAACCTCAATGTTGGAAAAGCAAGAAGAAATGGACATGAACTGCACAATTCATGCTCTTTTCTTTTGGAAATTTAGAGCTAGAAAACACAGCAATTTGTGTGGTTCCAGACCTGATTCCTTGCGAAAGTGTGCAACCAAATTTAGGTAGAAAACAGATAGTTTTGTTGTTGTTGTGTAGATAGGCTTGGGTCTCTATGAGTTTGATTTGGTAGATATGGTTTGGTTATGTAGTTTTGGTCATTGAAATGCTTGCTAGGGTTTCTATTAATCGTCAACAAACTGAGGTCTTCTCTTTTTTGCAATGTTCAGTGATGCTGATATTATGTGTGAGCTTTTAGGGGGAAGTTTTGAGTTCAACTCAGTGCTTCTCTTTTATCGTTTTCTGTGTTTCCCGCTCATGTTGAGCATGGGATGCTTTGTTGCTGTAATTTTTGCTGATCTCTGGACCTTTGTGTTGTCGGTCTGTGATTTCCTTCCTGGGACCCATGACCTTTTTTAATGCATTTTCCCTCGTCCCGATAAAAAAAAAAATCAAGGTTTCTCCACCTTGTATCAATCCCTAAATGATTTTTCTTCTGTGCTGAAGTAACCGTTCTATTAGACTTGTTGAGAACAATAAGGATAATCATCGTATTGACCGACTTTCACCATCAGCCCTTGCGATAAACTCAGGAGATCATATAACTAACTCGGTGGATTGAATTAGTAATCCTTGCAGATTTTCCTTCAGAAAACCTAAATTGGCAAATCCATCTTTTATACACTGGACAGTTTGAGTGGGATGGAGTAACTAATTTAGGTTTTTAAGTTTGAACTTTGGACCATTGCTGATTATAAGTTTGCTATTAAAAAGACAGAATGACACTTCTATTAAACAAAAGAATTAGTAGGATTATTTTCCTGAGAAAGGGAATTTTGTATAGCTCTTTGACTATAGCATGATAGAATGTGCATTTTCCTTGCCTAGAAGCATTGGTATATGCTTAACATGTACGGACAAAGAAGTGTAATGTTAGAGATATTAGGCGCAGATTGATTTATTGATTAAAAGGAAAAAAACTGAAAGGAATACAAATTGTGCATGTTTTCCAAAGGAGAGAAAATAACACTGAGCTAATTACGTGCAAAACATTTATTTTCTTTCTTCATAAATAATGGTTTCATAGGGCTTCCAAGAGTGGTTCTATATCATGAATAGTGGAGTAAGAAGGCAAATAACTGAGTCTGTTATGGCATAAACTGTTTATTCTATTGGGAGCACTTCCATCCATATTTTTGGGTCTCTGCCTCTCACCTCTAACCAAAAAAAAATAGACTTGGGAAAAATAATGCCACTCTTAACATTTGTGAAGAGGTGGTGGAGCTAAGGAGGTGTAACATAATAAAATATATCCTTTTTATTTTCTGTTCTTACAGGAAAGATATGATAGAAGCATGCTAACTATTTTGGTGTAATGTATGCAAATACTAGATCTTACCAATATGAAATTTCAACTATTTCTTTTGTCCAATTTCATCCCCTTTTCAGGTAAGAGAAAACAGAAACCGACAGCAAAAATACTATATGACTTCTGTGAAAGTGATATATTAACTTATTTACAATATCACTATGTTTCTGCAGCTCTGTCCTCTGAAATTCAACAGGAGAAGGAAGAGATTCGCTTTCTTTGCAAACACCAAAAGCAATGGTCATTCCTTCCTTGTTAATTCAGTTTTGAATAACGGGAAGTCAAACAACAATACTGACAGTGGGGCAACTCAACCTGCGAGGTTTCTTCTCGGGAGAATGTTTACAGAAGCACAGAAACTGGAAGAACAGATGAGCAGATATTCCCATATCCCTCAAGATATTCACTCAGGGCTTAACCTTGAAATATTGGAATCTGATCTTCAGGCTGCACTGAAAGCCCTGAAAATCGATGATCTTCACGATGCGGAAAGGATGATCATGCTGGAACCCAATGAATTAGAACGTGTGAAGAAAACACTGAAGCAGCGAGAAAGAGACCTTGCTGCTGCTTGTTCAAAGCAGGAAAAACTGAAAGAGGAGCTTAAGTTGGCTAATCTTGAAATAGCTTCTCAGGCCAGGCAGATTGAGTATCTAAAACATCAAGTGAAGGAGAGAGACCAGGAGATTACCGCTGCAGAATCCACACTATCGTTGAAGGAAGATGAAATGGATAAAATGAGAAATCAATTGATCAAGAAAAGCGAGGAAGTTGCCAAGATCAGTTATGAACTCAAATCCAAGAGTGAGCTTCTTAATGAAGCCAATAAAGTTGTGAACAGGCAACACGTTGAGCTTCAGGAACTAAGAAGAACCTTACAGGTGAGAGAAGAAGAACTAAAAGCCTCCATGGAACTAAAAAAGCTGGAAGAGGAGAAGGTAAAAGGTGCAGAGTCCAGCTTGAAGAAGCGGACAAAGGAGTGGCTATTATCTCGAGAGGAACTAAAGAATTTGGCTGAGGAAGCTTCTAATAACAATGAAGCTTTGGAAGAGTTTAGGAGAGTGAAAAAACTCCTTTCTGATGTGAGGTCGGAGTTGATATCTTCGCAGAAGTCTCTTGCATCCTCCAGACAAAAAATGGCGGAACAAGAGCAACTTTTTAAAACCCAAATGGCTGAACTAGAACAGGAAAGAGCAAGTCTTATCTCCTACATGACTTATTTGAAAGATGCCCAAATAGAAGTGGAGAGCGAGAAAGTAAAGTTGAGGTTGGCAGAGGCTCGCAACAAGGAGCTTGAACGAGACTTATTGATGGAGAAGAAGTTAATGGAAGATTTACAGGAGAAGTTGAAGAAAGAAAGAGATGCCTTGCAGCAGGCTACCCAGGAAAAGTTTTCTCTCCAAGAACAGCTGGATAAAACAACTACAGAATTTGGAGAAACAGAAAATCTTCTTCAAGCTAAGGAATCGGAACTTGTGGAGGCAAAGCTAGAGATCCAGCGTTTGAAATCTGAGCAAACTACTATTAAGCGAATATTGGAGGAGAAGGATTTAGAGCTATTGTATACAAGAGAAATGTTGGAAGAGGTGAACCAAGAGGTTGCAGAGCTGAAGAAACTAACAACCAATAGAGAAGAGCAGCTTATTCAAGCAACTGATATAGTGAAGGAGAAAGATGAGTTTGTTCAAGTAATGCAAGATGAGTTGACCAGCCAAAAGCTGAAAGTTTCTGAAACCCAAACAGTGGTGGAACGGATTGTTGATCTCACAAGCAAACTGGTTACTTCCGCTAAGGATGATGAGTTAGATGCATCTACACCAATTCCCGAGGTTGAGAGTTGGTTGATACATCAACCATTAGAGAAACGGACAGATCTTAGAACACAACAGCTAGAGAAGGAGCTCGAGTTGACCAAAGAAAGTTTGAGAACGAAAGAGATGGAAGTGTTAGCTTCACGGAGGGCCCTCACAATCAAAGAAGAGATGCTGAAAACAGTTCTTGGTAAATTGGAAGCAAGGGAGCATGAACTTGCAAAGATGAAAGAGATGGCTGAAGATGCCAATGATCTGAGAAACCTTTACCTATTGGCACAAAAGAGAATTGGGGAGAGAACCGTTGGGGACTTGGCAATTGAGAAGCTCCAGCTGGAGGCAGCTCAACTAGAAGCTGAAGCTGCAGCAAGTGCTCTCCATAAACTTACGGATATGACTCATCAACTGTTGAATGAAGTAAACTTGAGCATGGAGGGTGATACCAACATCAGTATCTTCCCGGAAAATGGGTGTGACCCTACAGTTAGTTTGCCGGAGGAAAACGAGTGTTTTAATCAAGTGAAAGCAGAAGTTATGAGGCTGTCTGCTTTGTCAGAGAAGCTTTTGAAGGAGGCCGGCTTAGTGGATGCAGATCCGTAGAGGTACATACTGGTAGAGTTAGTGACCTAACTGTGTGTATATATATGACTGCTTTTCTCACCCGTTGGCAGAAAATTTCATTCATTCCTTTGTTGTGGTAGTACTAATCTTGTTAGAATCAGGGGCTTGGGAGGTGATACTTTGTTCTTTGTTGCCTGGTAAGCTGATATTCTTTATGATCGGCAACAAACACCCTTACACTGAATGCAGTAGATTGATTTGGTGTATTGACAAATTCATGGGTTTAAAAATAGATATCCGGTACTTTTGGTTAAAGGCTTGGTATTGTTCGTATTCCCGCTCCCGCATCTGTGAAAATTCAAGTCAATTTTACCCGAGCTTAAATGATTGGATCTCTTGTTTTACCCGAGCTTAAATGATTGGATCTCTTGGTCCCATGGTTGAATTTCAAGTCACATTACAAATATTAGGGAAAATTTCAAAATAATACCCTACCAAACATTTACTAACAAAATGATATCCTGACAAAAATTTCTAACACTTTCATACCTAAACCAAACATTTACTAACATTTTCATACCCAGCCGTTAACTTTCTGTTAGTTTGGATGGAAAGAGTTAAAAAGTCCATAATACCCCTAACTTTCAGTCAAATTTTCAAGGTCATGCCATTGGATTTTCATAACTAAAAAATAGATAAAAAGTCCAAAATACCCCTTAAGACCAATCAAATTTTCAAAACCTACCATAAAAAATCAGATTTTTTTATATATTTCAAAAAATATTTTTTAAAAATCAGTATTTATATATTACACAAAACAGATTTTTATATATTTTAAAAAGTTAGATTTATTTTCAAAAAACATTTTTTTAAAATTAGTTTTTATATATTTCAAAAAACCAGATTTGCTTCAAAAAATCAAATTTTATTTTAAAAAATCATTTCTTTTTATTTTTTATAAATTCATTATTTTCAATTTCAACTTTATTTGATTTTTCAATTCATTTATGTTTTATTATTTCATTAATTCTTAAAATTTCAGAAAAATACCCAATTTCAGATTTTATTTTAAAAAAAATCAGAATTGAAAAATCAGAATAAAAAATAGTTTTTTTATTAAAAACGAAACGAATCGAACACAGTTAAAAAGATTAAGAATAATGGGTTAATCCGGAAAGAAATCAATCTGGTACCCAAAACATCTTCCTTCAGGTTTTTATCACAGCCACAGTATCCATTTAAGCCCTAAAAGATTGATGTACTGTCCAAGACCTTATTATTTCGATGAATCCATTGATGAGCAAAGGCAACAAGTTCCATTGCAAATCTGAGAAATTGTTTACAAATATTGATTTACAAATAAAAAATAAAACCCCCAAATCCCCAATTTCAGAAATACAACCCAAAGTGCGTTCCAGGTCGATTCCAATTTCACCTACCTATTGAGGTGCCATTTCTGCGAATTCAAAAACCCCAAAGTGAACCAGAGAATGTTCGACATTTTCATCAGCAACCAAACCGCCGAAGAGGACGTGGACATCGTGTCGTGCTAAACTGATTTGAGTCCATGATTGTGCAGTAGATCGAACGGGGAGAGAGGTCCAGAGCGGCGACGTCTCGCGGCGGTGCTCCAACAACGTTAGAGAGGGAGGAGGGAGCTCCGGCGAGTGAGGATCTTGGTGCTGGCAGGAGATTCGGTTGGGAGGAGTGCCGCTGGTGTCGACGAAAAGGATGGCGTGGCTGTGGAGGTGTGGCAATGGAGGCGTGATTGTGATAAAAATGACTAAGAGTTAGGTTTTAATACATACAGGGGTAAATTTGTCATTTTTTCAAAAATATAAGGTCATGCACTATTTTCCGTTCAAATAGATGGAAAGTTAACGGATGGGTAGTAAAGTGTTGGTAAATGTTTGGTTTAGGTATGAAAGTGTTAGAA
>JAYMSV010003308.1:0-10052 GCA_036897745.1 Erodium moschatum | reverse complement strand
GTATTATGGACTTTTCAAGTGTTTGGATGGAAAAATGGATGGAAAATAGACAAAAACTAACGGAAGGTACTAAAGTGGAAAAAAATGGCATTCTAGGGTACTGAGGTGCCACAAATGAAAGTTAGGATACCCGGTTGACAAAAATGATATAGTTAAGGTACCGAGATGAAAATTACTCTAAATAGTATTTTCTCATTTTTATGTAATATTAATATTTTCAATGTTAGCTTACACTATTTTAATGTTATTTCGTTGTACAAAAAAAAAATTAGTGCCCCCGATAGAAAAGCTAAATCCGTCACTGCGCATGAAGTGAACTAGAAGACAAAAAAATATTGATTAAGTATGTTCTGATTGAGCATTAACTAATAACAATAACGTGTTTAAGTATTAAAATTAACACATCCGTATGCAAAAAAACTTGTTAGAAAGACAACATTGCTGATACTAGTCATTTAATCAAGGAAAAATTAAAAAAAAAATATGTACTCAATCAAGTTTAAACTTTAAGTAACCAATTATATAGGATTGGGTCGGGTAATAACAATCTTGACCCGACCCGTACACAACAAACGCTAAATCCCTAATCTGAGTATAAAAATATCTGACCCAGCCGGGTAGCTGTGGATGCTACACTAAAGTTTACGTCACCCAAATACGTCATAAAATTCAAAGATGTTTATATTATAATCCTACAATTCTTTACATAGCTTCGTTTTAACAAATCAAAATACATACCTCAACTATCAAAACCATTCAAAATCATATATTTTTTCGGTCTTTTATAGGTAGGTTTCGACAAGGAACAATTAAATTAACGGGTTTTATCACGAAGAATATATCGAAAAGGTCTCATGTCAAAAGTTATAAACTATGAAACTTCATTAACAATAAAACCCATAGTTGCATATATGGCATGGCATGGCATGGTGAATGGCTCTGATTAGATCAGTCCTTGGCGTTGGAGGTCGGTAAATGTCTTCTTGTTGTAGATGTTCCCCTCCCTGTCTTCATACTCTTCCTCCAGATCTGGGCGCCACTTGTTTACTCCTTGTCGAGATTGAATCTTCTCCCACAGTTTCTGTGCTTCCTGCAAAAATCAAGTTGTTTAAACATCGTGTTTAGAGAACTTGAGAAGAAATAAAAACGATTACTTGGTTATTACGTAATCAGAACTAGATCTTATCCTCGAAAGATCATGAATTGTTTTGGCCACAATCACATGTGGCAAGGACGAGTCACCCTAGATGAAGACAAACGCAAAAAACAAATCTAGCATTTCACTGTTCTAATCTAAGAGCATACATCCACATGCCCACTTGGGTTGACCTAGAGGTCAGAGAGCCCTCTCACTTCCTTGAGGTCGGAGATTTGAACCTGGGTGGGTACATCTGCTTGGAAGCAGGTGTGGGTGTAGGTGAGGTTAGGTATTAGACTAGGCTACAGTATGATTTCCCCGATTTCTCGCTGATTAAAAAAAAAGCATACCATCCACATCTATGAGGTGTTGTATAACTCAACTAGCAGTGTAGTTACGACTAGATTAACAAGTAATTAGCCTACATTAAGTATTTTATTACATAGAAGAGTTTGAAAAGCTTACCACAATGGATGTGATCTCATTGAAGTTCTTTGTGTTTGGAATGCCCAAGCAACGCATCCCGTGCTGATGGCGCCATTCCTTGAAATGCCGCTCATAAGCCCTACGCCCCCAGTAACTGTGGTTCCCACATATCTCACACTTGAATTCCTAACACATTCAAAAGCAATGCAATACTAAAGTGACCAAATAAAAAGCAATTACATGTACAACAGCAATGGATAATAAAGGGGTACAAAGTTGGTTTATATCCAGGTCCCCAGTAAACCATTATTACGAAATCATTTATACTAGAGGCCGTCCAAGATATACTTCACTATTACATGGAAGAAAGGAAATACCTGACCAAGACCATGGAGTTTATATAACCAGTACGGTATTGGCTTCCCATCCCAACCCATCGGCAATTTGAGAGGGTTATAGATCTGCTGATCTTCATCATCACTTTCCATGTCTGCTTGTGTATCTTCCTGCATCAGAGAAGCATTTACATCAGAAACAATACTGAAAAAGGGGTTTGTTCCCCTTTAACTTTTGCAAGATTGAAAATTTCACTGAGAAATGGAACTTATACTGACCTCCTCCCGTTCTGCTTCAATTTCCTCATACGTCTGAGCTTGCTTCTTCAAAACATTATCTTTTGTGCTAGCAATTACCTGCACGAGAGCATAAAAATTTCATCACCACAAAGCTCAATAATACTATAACACTTATAAATAAAAGAAAGAGGTACTATGAAACATGCAGTAAATGCATACCTCTTCCAGTAACTCACAAAGCTTCCTCACTTTTGCTTCCATAAGAGCAATTTCTTTGAAATTGTCATTTTGTATGAAGGCCGCGTCCTCACCTTGCTGTTCTGACCGACGTGGACCTTTGGCAAAATGTTTCTTGTCCAACTTTTCAAGAGGTGTGTTCTGCAGAGTCCGAATATAAAACCCTCCAATTAGAAATAGAAGCACACAAATAACACAACATAAAATATTAAAGTACAATGGCACCAACCATAACCAGTAATATCTGATGATACCATCTTTCTTTATCATAAAGAGTCTACGTAACCTTTTTTAGTTCAATCCAGTTTTCACTGAAGGAAATTTCATTTAAGCCTTTACATTGTGTCTAGGTATGCTGGGAAAATATTTGTAAGAAAAATATCGCAGGTATCTGATACATCTTTGACATACTTTCCAGAAGTCGGTATACATATAATTTTGTTATCATCAGTTCATTACCGCTTTAGTGAAGTACTAAAAGTAGTTTTCCCTTTGCTGAACATAACTAAATGTAGTTGCATCTCCATCATATATATCAATCAATATCTTTAGCTAAAAACAAACAAATATTTATAATTTACTTTTTACCCAAAACTTTTACTTTCTGTACGGGAATGCCGCATACCTTTGCAAGGAAAAGTCTTTCAGCACGTTGTCGGACAGTACCACCTGTCTTCAATCCTAATGCAGCTAATCCCTGCCAAGAAACAGTGATCAGAAAGCAATAACTACAGAGATGATAAATATGGTATATCCATATAATAATATGTCCACATAGACATGCTGACCGTTTAGAACATTAACAATAGCACTGGAAAGAATATTATGCCACTCAGCCTTACCGTCTTTAAGGTTTCAGGGCCTAGGTCCATCAGCTCTTCTACAGTGCTGTAAAAATCAAGGTCAATCTGCGCTGAAACATGCCCATTTTCTTTGTTCTCAGTTTCCCATCCCGATACTTTGCCCTTTACCCATTGCTCTTCAAATTCAGTTGCAACCTACCAACAAATCCTATACATGGTGAGCAAACACATGAAACTAAGAATTTAACAGTACACAAGTGAATTCACTAAGAACACAGAACACTTCCTATGTTGTAGTAACATGTATCTTCTGTAATATGCATTCCAAACTAAGCATACATTCAAAAGAGCAATATTTTGTATCTAATATACATTTTACTCTCTCCGGGTGCAAATATTAATACTTACATCCTATTATTGTAGTTAACTCAGTTTATTCTCCAAGTCAACCTTCTCATAATTTATATACATTATAGCATCAGTTACCATTTCTTACTTGAACAAAAATCTTAATTTTTCTGGTCTGTAAAATATTTAATATATTAATGCTTATCTTAGCAAATTGGTGCCTTCCTTCAGTTGAGGCTGAGCAAGTTCCTAATAGGCAATAATGAGGCTACAAAGATTTGAATTCACTTTTCCCCCATTGTCTTTCTTCCCATTTGTTCTCGCTTTGATTTAGATGCTAATTGTAACCAATAGGCAATGATGAGGCTACAAAGCCTTGAATTCACTTTGCCCCCACTATCTTTCTTTCTCATTTTCTCTAGCTTTGATTTAGATGCCTTATATTTCATTTCCAAAAATATGAAGTTTAACCATTTGCTATGAAATGAGGATTGGGACTGCGTCAAAGACTCAAAATGTTATTGGAGCACCTTACTTTATGCATAGAAACACACATTGGTAAATGAAGTTATAAATCATAACAAATCATTCCAGTTCATCTGTTGTAAGATCAGGGCTGCAGCCAATACCTAGTTGAAATTGAACCAGCATGTCGCTACAAAACATCAGTACTGTATTTCAGTAACACAAGTAGGATGTATGCTCCTAGAAAATAAAAGTAGGACAAATATCATCCAGTGTCCTAGTGGCATTCAGGTAATGTATAAAATTTGTGAATACCATGAAAATAAATTGAGAAGTATACCTTTGAGAAGATTCTAACAAGATCTTGCAATGGCTCTGCCCGTTCAAAGAAATATACGAGATACTCTAGTAGATTCTCCAAGTATTCCCTGTATTGTCTGCAGTAAAACCAAGTTAGAAATAACCCCCCCTACATAGTCTACAGCAGTGAGAGTACAACTGACTTCCCCTACCACCCTCAAATGCAAAATATATAACTACAAACCACATCGAATCATATAATTTGGTGAAGGATTTACTTTGTTAGCTTCACTTTCTGGGGTATTTTCTGTGGTTGAGAGAAAACGTCAAGATAGGCAGTGTACTCAATGGGTTCACCGCATTTAGAATTTATGTACTGATTGTACAATTCATGCAAGTCAAGATGCCGTCCAAATGCTTCCTGCACATTAAATCCAGCTTTATCATCCATAAGGAAGATCCTAAGACATACAACTTACTAATGTGTGATAAATCATGTCTATATCAAAAGAACTATTTATTAGTTGGGAAATGTAATTGAGAGCAAAGGCAAGAGACAGACCTCTCCACTGAACTCGATTGGTGGTTCCTCCTTAAGCATTGCCTCATACTCTTCATTAGAGTCAATAACATGTGCAGCTGGATGCCTTCTGTGGTAATCACGAATCTGCACATTTTGTATAAGTTTATTTATTACAAAATCGAAAATAACAATTGCCACACCATTTAAGTAAGATAGCACAAATTTGACACACAAACAAATCGCTTGACTGCTTTCCTGTTGTACACTAACTTGGCATATTTTATTAGATCTTTAATACAGATGCATTTTTTTTCATTGGGTGAAATTTATTCGCTGTGATTTGTGGGTTCTTGTATAATTGTTCACAGCCAGTAAATTATATCTGTCAGGATTTCGTTATTTATACACATTCAGACAATTGAAATCTTAATCTCACACAAACAATTACTAAACCTCACATTGCAAATTATGCAAAAACAGAATAAGAAGACAAGTAGCGAGAACTCTAAATCTTGTATCAGTACAAGGAAAAGCAATTACCTCCTTCAATCTATCATAGAACACACTGAACACATTAGTTCCTCTTGCAGTTTGGCCTCCAAGAGCTGCAATCTCATCCCTCCTCGCATTATCTTCATCATTGTAGATATCGATCTGAAACAAGCAAAATTTATGAGATTGTTCGATTGAATACAAATACAATGCAATTAATGTAAGTTCCAGCCAAACAGAAAGTCCACGAAATCTCGTGTAGGGAAGAGAGGTTACCAGCTTCTCCGTGGTAGCGGTGATGGTGTCGATCATGCTACGGACGCGGTGGCGCTGGTAGAGGCGGTCCTTGCTGTTAGTCGGCTCGTTCTGGAGATCCTTCACAATGAGCCTCTCGAGACGCTCCACTTCTTCGTGGCCCGCACGAGTCAGCTCCAGCAGCGTCGACGACATCTTCGACCGGTGGACTTCTGGTTCGCCCTCCGGCGACTTCCGATAAGCCTAGGGTTTCTCTCGAGACTTCGAATCTTTGGGAGAGAACTGGAGGAAGATTAAGTAAAATAACGATAATTGGCGGTTTATATAGAGAAAATTACCGGCAAATAAATACGACGTCGTATGGAGAATGATTTTGCTAGTTTTCTAATTAGTCGTTCTAGAGGGACCGACATGATATTTATGGAACTTTTGAAAATAAAAATAAATAAACAATAGTGAAAACTGATGCTCTGGCTCTGTCTGGTCTACCAGTCGAAGCCATTGATGATCAACGAAGCTTAGCTGAGCAATTGAACGATGTGGAAGTTCGGAGGTGATGAAGATGCCGATGAGAGCTTCTTGGCAGATGAAGAGCCAGAGGGCTTGTGCACTGCTTTCTCTTATACCCAGGTGGGTTGTGCCGTCAAATTTTCATACAAATCCCCATTTCGATTCTTTTGATCTCGTCGCATCAAAACTGTTTGGATCTCTGATTCTTCTTCTGGGTTTCTCCTCTGAGCAGAGAATGTACGGATTCGCTGCTTGTCTGGTCGCCGGTCTGGCTTGTATGCTTCTGGTATGACTTGTGACCTTTCTGGTATGCACTTCTGATACCTCCGGTTTTAATTTCATAAAATTGAACAAACAAGAATTTTGCTGTCCTGGTATTTTTTTTTATAGATTTAAATTGAGATTTGAGGAATTTGGTAAGCTTGTTTGACTTTTGTTGTATATGGTATGATCTTGTAGTTGATAATTGGATGGAAATTAGAAGATTCTTATATCAGAAACAGTGCTTTTGAAATGGTGATGTAAAGTAAGGATTGAGAAAGTGCACAATCAACACGACATATGTATTGTAACATATGATAAAGGTTTTGGAGATGGAGGATTGAAGTTTGGTTTGATTTCATAACATTATATTTTTTGATCGGATAGGTGGACCAATATGGGATGTGTATTGAAAAGGGTTCTATAGCTCAGTTGATTAATTATCAAGATTGAAATTTAACTCCTGATACATTTAAGCTTATGACATTTCCTTTCCTGTGTCTCTTGCAGGCAATGATAGTTTTTGCCAGACCTATTAAATTTGCAGTATTATTCACCTTTGGGAACGTTCTGGCTGTTGGAAGGTGGGCTATTAATTAATAGAGCAAAGCCGTAGAGTCCATACAATATATATGCAAAACCCACCTTTTCTGTGATTTTTTGATGATATCGTAAAGTGTAAGTGTGTTATTGATACACACTGACCTTTAATATGTGTGTTATTGATAACATAAGGTCAAAGTGGGTATGTAAATGATGCTTTTCCTTTTTCTTTTTTTCTTTAATTGGGACTCTATTTCAACAAGATAGTCATATTTATAAGTTCTATTCATGTATGGCAGCACAGCTTTTCTCATTGGACCTATGCAACAAATGAGAATGATGTTCGATCCTAGTCGTCTTGTTGCAACATCGATCTACATTGGATGTCTTGTTTTGGCTCTCATTTGTGCTCTCCTGGTAAGCGTGTTAGATTGGTCAACTGATATGTTTGATACATCTCTTCACAGTAGAGAATTTGTTATAATTATACAAGCTTGAAACTTTTGGGAATCCTCTCTAATCCATGGTAACATGGAACGGGTGTGTTCCCAAGTCCAGATGTATCTAATTCTACGGAAAATATTACCTGATGAGATACTTTGTTTTCATGCATCACGAGTCGGGACTATTAAATCATATGAAATGATGGGTTTGTACAAAAAAAAAAAATTGATCGGTTGAAACCAGGTGTATCAAAGCATTGTAGGCTCAACTGCTCAAGACCTTGCTTATGTAGAAGTCAGGAAGTACCAAACAATTTTTTATTCTTAAAGAGCTTGTTAAGATTGATGTATCAAGCATGAAATGGGCTCCCATATGTAGAGGAGAGCACTAAATTCTTCACCCCGGCCTTGAGAGAGCCCAACAAGGGTAGAATAGAGGGAGGGAAAGAGAGGCCCAACAGAAGTTGGGTAGAGAAATAAGAAGTGAGGTACCGTTGTTGGGACTTTTCAAGTGTTTGACCAGTTGCCATGCACATCTTAAACCTAAATATGTTTGCTTTGTTCTTTCTTTTGATCGGCTAAATTGAGGGTATCAAAGCGTTGTGGGCTCAAGACCTTGCTTATGTAGTAGTAAGGGAGTACCAAACAAATTTTTATTCTTAAAAAGCTTTTTAAGATTGATGCATCAAGCAAGAAATGGGCTCCCATATATAGAAGAAAGCATTAAATTCTTCACCCCAACCTAGGGAGAGGCCCAACAGAAGTTGGGAAAAGAAATAAGAAGAGAGGTACCGCGGTTAAGACTTGAACCCCAGTTGCCTTGCGCATCTTACGCCTAAATACGTTTGCTTTCTTCTTTTGTTTTGATTTCTTTGGTCCAGAAAAAAACTTGAAACTGAATGAGT
Source organism: Erodium moschatum (assembly GCA_036897745.1). Lineage (NCBI taxonomy): Eukaryota > Viridiplantae > Streptophyta > Magnoliopsida > Geraniales > Geraniaceae > Erodium > Erodium moschatum. The sequence continues at coordinate 1,828 of JAYMSV010003308.1, read as the reverse complement.
AGTGAAGTCATCCCTTACCCTCTTCATGACCTCTTTTATCTCTCTGTGCTCCTCTGGTGTCTCTAAAGTTGTCTTATGAGTATTAAGGCTTCATTATCAGACTTCATGTTATGACTTGACTGTTAGACTTGCACTTATTTTTATATCCTTTTTGTCATCTTGCAGATCCATAGTAAGCTCTTGACAGTAATTGCAATACTATGTGAGATCTGTGCACTTATTTGGTAAGTTCTCCTTCTGCCTGTGCTAAATCATTTTTGCTTATAACGAACATTTGCTTGTTCAACTGGTCAAACACTTGAACTTGGGATCTTGGGACCAGGGTTCAAGTCCCAGCAGTAGTATCTTGAAGCCTTATTTCTAAACCTCTCTTCTATATAAGGGGTCATCTTGACAATGAGGTATTCATTTTTTGCAACTTGTGGCCCTTTTCTTTGATAATTACAAAAAAAAATACCCTGAACTTGTCTTTTTATTGTAATTTGTATAAAAATGATGCTTTAACCCGGACAATTTAGATTTAAAAAATAATAAGTAAAAAACAAAAAGTCCAAATTTCCAAATCCCTCAAATTTCTTTCTCTTTGTGCAGTACAAAGAGTAAGAAATTTAAGGGATATCGAAATTTGGATTTTTTGTTCTTTAATTATTATTTTTTAAATTCTAGTTTTCAAGGGTAAAATCATCATTTTGAAACAAATTTATAGAAAGTGCAACAAAAAGACAATTTCAGGGCACTTTTTTGCAGTTATCAAAGGAGAAGGCTATAAGTTGCAAAAGGTGAATACCTCAATGTACTTTTATGCAATTACTCCTTTAAAGAATTGCTGATCAAAAATTTGTTTTCACTTATAAGGTCTTTGGAGTTTGGTCATGCAAGCAGAGAAGAAAATATGTTGATACAAAGAAAAGTACATGGATTATACTTTCACTTAGACATTAATCTATTTATAAATGATAACTTTGATATAAAGTTTTGAGCTTGCTTTCAAATTTCAATCATATAACTAACTATCTGTTGATGACTTTAGCACAATCAGTTGTTTTAATTATTTATCCTCTTATTGTTCATCCCTTTCATTGTCAATAGTCTTCCTGGTAATCTAACCCTATCTAGGTTTGATCTATTCCAGGTACAGTCTAAGTTACATACCTTTCGCCCGGAGAATGGTTTCTGAGTTGATGGTCCGTTTCTGTGATACTGAGATGTAGGAAATGCATCTTCAAAGCAGCTCGGGTTGACTTGTCTATCCCTTGAAGTTTTGGTGTCAACCATGTTTTTTTTATAAGGATAATTGTAAAAAAGTACCCTCAGGTTTTCATTTTTTCCAACTCCTCTTCTTTGGTAATTGCAAAAAGGTACTTTGAATTTTCCTTTTTGTTGCAATTTGTATAAAAATGACGATTTTACCTTTACAATTTATATTTAGAAAATAATAAGTACGGAACAAAAAAAATCCAAACTTTCATACCCTTTATTTTCTTCCTCTTTGTAGCGTGCAAAGAGTAAGAGATTTAAGGGATAAGAAAAATAAATATTTTATTATTAATTTTTTAATTCAAATTTCCAAGGGAAAATAGTCATTTTTAAACATTAATACAAATTGCATCAAAAAGACTAGGTCAAGACATTTTCTTTATAATTATCAAAACTGTTATGAATTTTTTTATTTGTTACATTTTGTATACATTTGTTTTAAAATAAAGATATAAAAGAACAAAAATATTCAAATTTTTTTATCCCTATTATTTTTAAAATTAAATTTATGAGAATAGAATCTTATTATTTATATGAATTTTAATAAAAAAATAAAAAATATATATTTCAA
>JAYMSV010003307.1:0-10052 GCA_036897745.1 Erodium moschatum | reverse complement strand
AAGGGTAGTTGACTTTGGTTCTTTGGTGCTCGACCAGTTCAACCCGCATCTTTTGATGGAGGAAGTCGAGGGAAGTAAGGACGAGGTTTACCCTGAATCGACAGAAGAAGCTTTGATCCCTGTCCCGGTTTCTAACCGGTTCATTTGTTTAGACACGGGTAGGAAATAGGCAAGGAGGGCGTTCTCTTTTTGTTTACTTTTCTGCTAGGGTTATGTTTTTGTTTTAACTGTTTTGGTCTTGGGATGATCCCTTTTTGAGGTTGATCTCCATCCTTGTTTTCCTGCCTCAGGAGAACAAAGGTTTAATAAACTTTCGCTTATCAATAAAAAAAAAAAAAAAAAACATGTCCATGATTTCATGTATACATCCTAATCTAGACCACTTATGATGCATGCTTCAGAAAACAAATTAGTGATCAAAGCCTGCAATCAAAATCACTGTGTGCCTGCAATCAAAATGCTGTTAGCTTTCCAGCAGATATACTCTACCCAAAATTATTATCCTAATGATCGTGCATCCAGAACATATTAGACCCATTTATTAGAAGATGTGTGTGCACAAGGGACAATAGCAGATAACATGGTAACAAAGTCACAGACCTGTAAGGAGTATCACCGCCAAATTTCTTCTGATTGACATAGCTAGAAAGAAGCTTAATGTAACCACCACCACATTCTATATCCTGTTCAAACTTGATTGAGTACTGTACCACTAGAGTTTTATTCTTGTTACTGAACTCTGGTGTCTTGGCAGATATGGCAAAGTGTTTGGCATCATTATATGTCTGAATACCTGGAAGACAACATCAGTATCTTTAACAATTAGTAAAATGCAGTTATACTTATACAAAAATAGTAGGAGGTTAGCAATTGAAAGTGTCTTATGAACTAAACTATTGCTAGAGACAACTGAAAACCACAAATGAACTGAGAAGCATGAGAAATCATAAGCATTTGCATTTGTAGCCTTTGCAGGGTAACTGAAGTTTGATATAGTCTCATGGTTCAGTGTTGGGCAAATTAATAACAATTCTTTCACAGCACAACTCTGAGATACATAAGCAATTTATATGACGTAATGCCTCCAATTTAAAGGTCTATATTTAATACCTCCAGACCAAATTATCATGTGCTATCTGTTATAGTTTCTTCCTCTACGAAAACAGATTAAAGTGGAGACTAAAAGATTCTAAAAGTACGATGCTGTGAATACAAATATATGTCATCGATCAACCTGGTTTATCACTAAAAGATCAAATAAAGCTAATCATATCCGATTCACTCTCCAAACAGTTTCTTTATGAAGCATTCTTAGAAGCTAGCCCATCTCAGAATGTTCTAAGTTTGATGCGTATTGCAAGCTGAAGTCATATCTTCATGTGGCATTCGGGTTAAAGTCTACTAAATCCAGCTATCTTAAAAATTAGATTAATAAAACAATCAAGGTACAGTTTCTACATTCAGCATTCAATAATTAAATAAATACATCTTTTTTTACCAATCAAATCAAACTCCAAAACTATTCCATCAACACAACAATCAAAACCCAGCAAAAAATTCAAGTCGCATAGTTGTAAAACACTAAATCAATTATCCAATAGTCCTTTTCCTCCTCGAGAATCAATCAGAAATGGGAGAAAAAAAACCCATAAGCAGAGAATCGAGCAACAAAAATATACCTTTATCATCAGGATCACCGGACCATTTTCCGGCAGTGTGCTTGAAAGTACCCGCCTTTCCTTCGCTCCTCTTCCAGTCCGATAACACCCACCGGCTCTTCCACCCATCTTTTTTTCACAAATCGAAGTGCCAAGACCCAATCAGTCAGATCATGAATCTAAAGCTGTTTGGCTCCCGAGAAAGTACAAGGAAGAAAGGAGCTGCTTTACATTACCTTCAAAGCGTTCTTCGAAGAAGATTTCAGAGAAAGCAGAGTGCAAGGTTGAGAGCAGAAGCAGAAGCTTCAGAGCTCGACCAAGCTCCCCCATTTCTGGTAAACGATTCTTCAATCCCTACTCAGTGACTCACCCCAACTCGTTACATCTAAATTGCTTTTATTACCGAAAAAGTTAGTGACAACAAAGGCCACTGTGTCAGAAAGAGGCGCAACATTACAATTTTGCCCTCGCAAGTTCACTAAACTACCGTGTAGCATAGATGGTGTTTTGGTAATTATGGTATTGGATGGGTCAGTATCTTGAATTTTTATCGGTAAATGTTAAGTTCTCGAACCTTCGAATGAACGTGTTCCATAAGTATTAAAGAGGAAAGACCTGAAAATTTAACCGTTAAATTAGTTAAAATTTCAACCAAAGCATTTTGTTAAAATAATAAAAACAAGAAGCTACTATAATTCATTAGGTAAGAAGAATTTATCACAAAGTTTCACATTAAATCAAAATATACATGATGGAAATTTTCTAACTTGAAATCAAGATTAAATATACAGATTATAAAATAAACTCTAAGACATGATAAATGTATTTAAATTTTATACTCGTTTCAATTTTTTACATATCTGATTAGATCAATGAACAGAGTTTTTATTGAGGCATTTGAGTTCGATATGTTTTTAAAAAACGTGTAATATTTATCAAATTTTGATAATATTAAATTAATAATAGTAATAGTAAACATTTATTTGCATACATTATTCATAATATTTATAATGTGCTATTATCATACACAGTGACAGTCATTTGGAGCAACCTAAACCATCTAGTTCTTTTCTTATCTCCCACAGCCTTAATCCAGGAAGAAACAAACTAGACTTTGCAGCAGAAATCACTATTTTTCAATGATAAATGCAAGGGAAAAAGACATTGGTTTACACTGACAAAACTAAATAATCCATCAACTCCACAGTCTTCTTATTTGTGTATACTTTCAGTAAACAATTCCATGAAAACAACAATAACAAAAAAAATCATTGCACTTCACAGTTGACAGATACAGCTTCTCTTGATGAAACAACTAATGACTACTACACCACCTGGTATACCTCAAACCCATGTAAGACTCCTATACATAAATTAGAACACTATGCATCAGAAACCACTTGGTGATTTACACTCAATGCCTGAATTCAAAAATGCCTTGCATTTCATGTATAGCTGATCGGTTCAAATCACCTTTTTGCTTTCGTTTCTGTTTGAGTAGGCGGGGATGGTTGTGACCCGGCGCCAAGTGCAGCAGCAGCAGACTCAACATGTGTAAGAAGATATTCATAAATCTTCTTCCTTAGCCGGTCAGTGGTCTCTGCTGATATCTGGGGCATTTCATCTTCATCCTTGCTAGACCCGATATCATCCAACCAATCATTGACACTCTTGAGCTGAGTCAGCATCCCCGCTATTTGACCGTTATCTGAAAGCCCCGAGGAGTCCACATCGCTATCCAAGAATCTCTCCACAAATCCCAAGAACCAGTCTTGGGACTCCATTCGCAACATCTCAGCCAAGTCAACAGCCTCGTCAAGGCCATTCCCTCTTTCCCATTCTGGCGGAGGTTGGGGCTGCGGCTTTTGGGTTGTGGATATGCCATTGGATAGCCTCCGTGGAGTTCCTATGGGCTTGGAGCCAACTGCTTGACGAGTTTTGGGTTGGGCTTTGGCTGGAGCGGCTTTTGTTGAATTTTCAAGGACTACTATGGGTTGATTCTTTTGGGTCTGGGCTGGTGATGAAGTAGGGCCCTTGCTAAATACTGTGAAGGGAGAGAGGTTAGTGATCATTGCAGCTTGGACCCATGAAGAAGCTTGTTTTCTTCTGTCTGATGTAACCTTTAGTGCTGCTTCTGATGGGTTTTCATCCCGATCTGGGGATGTGCCATCTGGCATGGTTTTAGATAGTGAATCAGCAATTGTTCGAGCATCATTCAAGCTAGCTTGGAGAGCCAAGAACTGCTCCACTGCAGGTTGTGGGTTATCTTCTTTGGCTGATGTAGTAAGTTCTGAATATGAGCTGCAGGTTCAAAAATAAAACACATTAGATAAAAGAATCAATATAACATATGATGGCTGTTTCCACTACTATTTTCAATTTTAGATGATGTTCTAAGTAAATATCTTGTTGATTCTTTCATTAAACTATCTCACAGTTTACCACATAGATGAAAATTCTTATACTTCACACTGAATTGTATCACATAAATTTCTTAACAACTCTGGACCGTTTTCTTCAATGCAAAACATTATCTTTGCCAGATAATTTGGTATACGATATAAATCTTCCTAAATTGTAACTTAATTACTATTCAGATGACACTACAATTTCAAGTTCACATGTGACCTTCATAACTGTTTCAAACTTTCCATTACCAAACTGATTAAAGTTCCTGAACCAATTTGATAGTCCTTGAAGAAGCGTGTTAATTCTGAATGGACAAGATAACTGCCGTTTAAGGATCATTTTTACTGGATACTAGTTTACTAGATACCAGACCTATACTATGTATAATCTACAACCAGGGGTTTAGATATACAAAGAACTAGAACTATGCATATTATGTCAACAAAGATTCCTAGTATCAACCAAACTCAGCAGTTTCTTACGCAAGTATATAAGTGGTTAATTTTCTTTTCAAGGGTAGTTTTACCTTAAGCATCGAAGCAAGCTCTCAGAAGCAGAAGCTTCTTGCATGGCCTCTATTGCAGCTATTTGTGCAGCATCTCTATGTTTCATAACCTCCTGTTATAACAAATATAAATGGAGTCAAAACCAGAAAACAATGTAAGGTTCTATAGCATGTGGAAGCATCAAGATATCCATCATAAAAGTGATGACCTCACAAAACAATTAAATGAGGTGTAATTTAGCTCGATGGCTACATGCTTTCCCCGATGGGCTTCTCATCATTGTTAGAGATTGCTTTAGCAATATCTACTGATAGTGAAGACAATAATTTGCAAAAGCAGAGCATATAGCTAAAGATGCCAAAGGCTAAAACTAAAATTATATAAAATCCACAAAAAGTGCAAACTTAATACCTTTCCAAGCTTTGCAAGAGATGATGGGAGTGATCCCCATGAGACATTTCCATCCATTAATTTTCTACTACTCACTGAAACCTTCAAGAAATTTCCTGGAAGTCCCCCGTTACCAACTTCTGAAGATTTTCTTCCAATGAAACTTCTTTGCTTAGTTGGTTTTTCTTGATCATCGAAGGTTCCATTTGAACTAACTTTCTTTGCAGACATTTGGACCTTATTTTCCTCTTTGAATGACTTTGCAGATAGTTGGACCTTATTATCATCCCTGCTTTGCAACCTATCAACTGATGAAGTACTCTTTCTTGGTGCCTGACAAAACGTTGAAACTATATGAGCATAACTAAAAGATAGAAGAAAAAGGAATGCCTTTAAGAGAACAAGATGCATGAGCTTTTCAAAATTCATGAGGATTTACAAAGAAACAAGACTGAAGATGAAACAGGGTCATTGTTCATTAAATTCTCAGAATAGTAAAACCATCACTTCTAAGGACTAAGCAAGAGATAAACCCACTATGCAGAAAACTAAATAACATAAAAACGAATCCAAACACTCAATAGCCTTAATTTTAGTTCTAAAAAGCAAATAAAAAAACTCAGGTAGCAATGATGGTAGCAAGTTGAATTTAGATAAACGAAAGAGATTGAGAAAACATGGAACTTACAGAAATACTTCGAGATTCTGGTGTTGGATTATATTTGGAGCTCTTCAACTTTGAACTCTCTTTGGTCTTTATCTCCAAGTTCCCCTCCCAGCTCTTCCTCAGAGCCTTGGCCCCAAGCTCAATACCTTGAACTAAATGCCTTATAGGAGCTGATACTCCCAATTTCTTTACAGTTGGACTAGCTGAACGAGCAGAACTCGCCTTCTCACCATATCCAGATTTAGCTGTTGCTTTCTCCAATCCCTTAACCTTTTGCTGCTTCATCCCATTAGAGAACTTCTCAAAAGATGTTGGTAATGAATAACAACTGGAAGGAGACGAAGGGATGGACCGTGAGTTTGCAGACTTGACCCTCATCAAACTCTCCTTCTTTACATCTACAGTCAATGCAGGTCTGGAAGGAGTCTTTGATCTGGACACTGACTTCCTATCCAATTGCTCCTCCTTGGCACTCCCATTCACCAATCTAGGCTTCTCTTTTTCTCCAACACGGATATTACTAAGACCCTTTAAAGGAGACTTTACTTTCTCAGCAGATTTTGATGATCCCTTATTGTTAAGGAACCCAAGAGAATGGGTTGCCACAATGTCCTCTGGGTTCCCCACACATGGGTGCCGCCCTGGGACAGGTCTGACTCCACGAAGAATTGGGACAGGTGAAGCAGCCTCAAGCCTTTCGACATGAATGAATTGGCCCAGCTGAATCTTGTCACTGAGAATGAGATCATCATCTTCGTCAGGAAGAGAGACATAGGTGGCATGAGAGGAATCTGAGACCTTGATGTAGAAGCCCTGATTGGAGAACAGCTCGCCCCCGGCCAGTGCAGGGACAATGCTCACAACTTGCAATAGTGCAGACCTGTACTCACCAGCAACCTTCACATCTGTGTTCATGTGCTGCAAGAGCTTGAGGAGCACACCAGGTACAAGATTTGCCATTTCTGAGACCTCCAACGCACATTACTCTGAAAACCCAGAAGCGAGAAGCTCAAAAAAATCAAATGAGACTATACAAGATCTTGGGGAGATTGTTGCAAAGAAAGGGTTTCTTCAAATACCCAGATCAGAGATCACACAGATTGATAGAAATTGGGTAAAAGCAACAGATTTGCAAATAAGGAAAAGTATAGCCACACTTTCAACCCAGATGAAATTTGTTACCAAACAAGGTTTTTACAAACATATCAACTATGCACAGATTCGAACAAACAACTAGTGGTACACCCACAAAGCTGAGATGTATTGTATTTGCATCATGAATACAAAGAAAAAAGATATATAAACATACACATCAATCAAACATCCCAGCCCTATCCATGAAATAAAATTTATAAAAATATCTCCAACATTGGGCACTAATAATGGTGTACAGCTAGGAAATAACAAGAACAGTTAGTAACTCACCACCACCAACCGAAATGAGAAAGAGACTGTAGTAATCAAAGGCCTCTGGCATTGTACGCAAAGCACAAGTAAAACACAAGCATTTCTCTCCAGACCCAGAATGAGAAAGACCAAAAAGCTTGTGACTTTGGCTTAATTTACGAAACCCCCACAGCTAAAACAAGGGAATGGGCTTAAATCACCACACACGCAGCAACAACAATCCAGATGGGTAAAAAAGGAACCTTTTTGACGGAAGAGATAAGAGAAAGAGGGGCTTTTGGAAGCTTCAGAACATGGGATGGCTATAAATTTCGCAGTAGCAAGCACAAAATGCTAAGACAGAATAATTGAAGCCAGGCTTAGCTGCATAATTGATTTCACAAGCAGAGAGAGAGAGAGAGAGAGAGAGAGAGCTGTCGAAGAATCTGACATAAAACACCACACACACATGTAATGTAACACCAGAATCATACAAGAAAATGGAGCTGACCCACTATGGCTTTTGATTTGGTTTCGAGAATTTAATTCACTTTTGAGAGTGACCAAATATTTACAGAAAAGTTATGAGCCAATGAAGCGTAAAGGGTTTGCAGGAAACTGGTGAGGAATCTTGGCAGATTATAAAATACAATATTCATTTAATTATCTAGACTCTACGTAAGGTGGAAAATATAGATTTATTTAATTTAATAGAATTAAAGTTGAATTTCAATATTAATATTTTATATGATTGTATATTCGAGCACTGTGTGTATGCAGATGGGTGCATGTGCGGAGCTAATGGGGTTGTTAAGAACAAGGAAATGGCTTTGTCGGCTACCTGAAATGTAAGGTGTCACCATCTTTCATTTTACTTATGTAGAACGATCTTTCGTTCTCACAAATTAAAGAGATTGAAACTTTGATGTATTGTACTCACTACTCAGGGCCGCTCAAATCTTAAACGAGTTACGCAAACATTTAGACCCGAATAAAAAAAATTCCATAAAATTAAACATTTATTAGAACACATACACAGGTTTTTTTAGAGGTTTAGATTCATAAAAATTGTATTGGAATCTGTGTTGATGAACCGATTTAAAAAACGGTTGATTTTCACATTGTGGAATTTTACGCATAGTTCTTTAAAGATTCTTGTCTGCTAACTGGATTTAATATTGTTTTGTTGAATTTATTAAATATTGAATTAAAACATAAATGTAGCAAGTAAAACCAGTAAATAATAGGAGGTGCTTACTAATAAAATACTTAATAGAGAAAATATAAAAAATAATTAAATAAATTGAATAAAATAATTAAAGAAAACAACTATATAGACAACCCAATACAAATAACTCAGACAACCCCAAACCATGTTATCTGAGGTTATTGATATGACTATGAATAGGGGTGGGCATCGGGTGGTTAACCACCCAATTGACCCCTTCACGAACCCAATCCGATATTACCGGTTTGGAAGATTTTGGAACCAACACCAACCCGAAAACCGAACTTTCAGAATAAAACCACCCAATCGGTGGCCGATTGGTTAGTGGTTTTAACCAACCAAAAACTTTACAATTGGGCCTCGGATTTAGGCCCATATATATTAGTCCAAAACAGGCCCAAAATTGAATAATCAAACTTTTGGCTAACTAAAAAATCACATCGCATAACAAACACATAAAATAACATACTTACCATTAAAAAAGAATCAAATATGACTAAAAATACTTAATTGATCCCTTTTTAATAATAAAAAAGACATGCCCTAAAACTAGTACCTCAAAAATTACAACCATTACATATGTTCATCCAAAATACAAGCATATTACATCTTCATTTTATGTTCTTCACTTAATAATTCACCATTACCAGTTGGTTGGTTTTTTTACCGGTTTGAGGTTTGAAAAACAGGTAACTAACCATTAGGCGACCAGTTTGGCACTTCCACCACCGATAACTTAACCGGAAGTTCCAGTTCCGGGTTTCTCGGTGGTGGTTCCGGTTGATTATGGTCGGTTTTACCGGTTTCGAGTTTTTTTGCCCACCCCTAGTCGCACCTATGTAATCTTTATATCCTAACTGCTTCTATAACTTCTTATACCTATAAATAATAGTCTATGCATGCTCATGAGGGCATGGCATTCATGTAAATCCAACATTTATACTTATAAGGGAACATAAGTTTGAATCTTCAAATCCGATAAGTCTTTTCTATTCTCAATTTTGTTATACGACTAATATTTCCAACATTTACTTGTATAGTGGAAGTTTGGAACTATATTAAAATACCACATAACTTCAGAATTTGGTTTATCTTGGGACAAAATCCTCCTGAATAGGTTGTGGTTTCTCATAAACACATTCATATTCACCTTCACATTACAGTGTTTTTTGTCCCAAAACTATAAATATGTGGTATTATGAAATAGTTCTCGGTCAGGGTTTACCACGGCCTGGTGCACGACAACGTCTTTGAATCCGCCATGGTCAGGCTTGGGTTCGGGACTTCTCTTTTTGGATCAAAGTCGCTCGTAATCTTCTTGTTCTCTTCAAATTCCTGAATATCAACCGTACAAAAGGAGAGAAAAAGTATCATATAACATCTCATAACTGATGAATTTTATGTCCACATCAATCATCTGCACAAATAGACAAAAAAAAATGTAACCATTCACACCTATCCAAGACCGAAGAGCTTTGGATTAAAAACCTTTACGATCATACTTTGGTGTCACATCATAGTTCTCAATTATCTTGCAAGGAAGCTGAGAGTAGAAGCGCCCATTATGCAATTCAGCTCCGCCGCAAATCTTGAACCATTCTAGAATGGCCGCCATGAATGCTGCCTATGATCCAAGGAGGTACTAAGCCGATTCTCTCACCTTATGTATGTCCGTCTTTTTCTTTGATCACAGTTCCACGCGTGTATATATATATATATGCACATGGAAAATAGTCGGGTGCGAACCCCTCTTACGGTACGGTCGTGCGAACCTCAAACTTGGTTTGAGAAAATCGCACACTCAGTTT
>JAYMSV010003306.1:0-10052 GCA_036897745.1 Erodium moschatum | reverse complement strand
CCTTGCAGGTTTTAGTGTTCGTGGTCGAGTCTAGTTGACGTCTCCAAGCTCAGGGGCTTGAAGAAGAGTCAGGATTAGTTATTTATGTTAGAGACGTACTGTTGTATTTTTCTGTACTCTGTTGGTTTTGGGCTTTGGACCCTTGTACTTCAGTAACTTTCGAGATTATCCAGTGATTATGAAACACTTTTATTCGATCTATTCTTTTATACTAAGTCACGTCACATCTCCGGCGTAAACTAGATTTGGGGTGTGACAAGTTCCATCACCTTCTTCAGCCACCCTCCCTATATAAAGACACACTCTCACTTTCATTTTACTCACTTCATCATCTCATCTCAGCTACCCTATTTATCCCTCCATTTCTCCACAAATCAGATATTAATCCAGAATGGACCCGAATAGAGGTTTGTCCCCAGCTGAGAGGGTGCACATGGAGAGGTATCGACGTATCGGCCAGGAGAAGCTGATGCTGGCTCGGTCGTTTAAGGCTGAGCAACTAGCGATCCGAGCTGAAGCGGCACAGCGGATGGAGAATTGCAGGAATCTCCCCGTAGGGGAATTAACATCACAATTTAGCGAAATTGTAGCTTTCTTGGAGGAAACAAGACTCAAACTTGATGAGTTTAATCAAGAGGAAGAACAAGCACTGTTTGTGTTGTGAGTTTGTGACTTTATTCTTTCTCGTAGGGTATGTTTTAATAACGTTTGGGGAATCTGTTATTTGTATTATGTACTTTCTTTTTCATATGGATTTCGCTCGTCATTAGTACTCTAGTATTCTGCGTTTTTTTTCAGTTTGAGTCCATAGTTATCCACCGATCGGGAAGTGTGTATGTTAAGAGAAACTCATATTTCTCGTTTGTTCTTACTAGCATGCATGTGATGTGACTCGTTCCAATTCAATTCAGATGATAATTCATGGCTTTCTCGATCAATTATGTACATTAGCCGATATAGACATATTCTAGATGAAAAATGGCATGCTTTATGATGTATGCCATGTCCTCTCCTAGCAGCCTTTATGTCATATTCTTATTGGGAAAAGAAGGAATATATTCCTCCCTCCCAAATTTAAAATAACCACCACACCCACATCTACAAATAAGACTGTTATTCCCAATAGTTCATGTACTGACATCCAAATTAAGAAACCGAGAAAGAGAATGGACCCCAACTCGGGTGAGAGTATTGCACGGCTTGAACGTGAAGGCCAGCTGATAATCGAACAGATACAGTCACTGAAGACCAAGTTGTTGAGTGTGCGAGCACAGGCGGAACAACGACTGAAGAAGCGTAGCGACTTCCAGGAAGGGGTCTGGACATCCGGGAATAGATGTTTGTTCCACATATGGCATGAAGCGAATGCAAGGCTGGTTGAATTAGACAAGCTTGTAGATGATCGACGAAGCCTATTGGCACAATTAATCCGATCTGGTTAACATACACTGACCTTATATGAATGTTGTTAGGGTTAAGTAAGGTTCATGTGTACTGAATGAATGTTTAAAGGTTATATGAATGTTTAAGATGTATGTCTAATGAATGAAATAGTTATGTGTTTGATGATAATCTGTGTACACCGATCGAACTATTCAGAAAAGACGATCGGTACGTTCTTATTTTCTTCAGTATCACGAGCCACAAATCTCGATCGGGCCTTCATAACTAGCCGATCTTGTTACAAAATGGATATGTTAGGCAGGTTTTTTCTTATCTTTCGCATGGGTGGTAAATGGACTGACCTGGCCTGACATGAAGGAAGGATGGATGGATGGATGGTAAAAGTTTATGTCTTCTTGGGAAGACAAGGAATATATTCCCTGTTACCAATTCAAGTCAAAGCAAATTTGAAAACCTATTCACCTCTTCACCCCCTTCCTCCTCGGTTCCTACATCTTCTTCGGCCACAATTCCTATATAAAGAGAGACTCATCTAATCTCATCTCAACTCGTCTCATCTCATCCACAAATCTGCTTATCCAAAAAAAAATTCCACAAATCTGATAACCTACAATGGAGCCGGACACAGTTATGACACCAGCTGAAAGGGAGAGGTATGAAATTTTTCGACGAGACGGGCTGGAGAGGCTGTTGAGGTTGGAGTCATATAAGGCTGACGTACTAGCGGTCCGAGATAAAGCGTCACAGCAGGTGGACGAGAGTAGGAAGGTCCCCGGAGGGGAATTAACAACACAGTTTAGACGTGTGTGCAAATTATTGGAGAGTATATATGTGAAAATGGATGAGTTGGTTGAGTTAAAACAAACTCAACGATTAGCATTGGTAGTTGCTGCGGGTTTTCGTTAGGGTTTTCCCATCTAGACGATAATTATGAGCTTATTCGTTATTGTTCTGCGCTTCATGTTTACTATGTATGTGGTTCAAAATTAGTATTATTCAAGAAATCTGCATTTTATGTTTAATATGGTTGTTGCTCGAAATTAGTATTACTGTTTGTTTCGATCAATATGTTTTGTGTGAAGTAATGATTAAACGTCTCGATCGTCGTAACCTGCATGCATGTGATGTGACCCGATGCCATTCAATTGTAAGACCAATCCTTATATCTTGATCGAATTTCTCGTTTAGACAATCGATTCTTAATTTTAATGAGTACTGGTTCAGGGATTGCAGGTCAGTTTTAACCCGTTAGAGTTAACATTTGATCGTTACCAATGAAGTTCAGAAAAATTAAGACCAGTCTGCTTAAAATCCAAGTAAATGCGGCAGAAATGAGGGCTAAAGTTTCGCATGCTGAGAGAGGGGAATGGACATCTGAAGATAAATATAATGCCAATTTGCTAGTCATGGAGGTTGAAGATCTTGAGAACTTCATAGCGGCATTCACGTACGAAGAGGCGGCATAATGAAGTTTTTGGAATGGGAAACAAGTAGTATTATTTGTATTGTACTATTTCCTTTGAAATTTCTAATTGCCATTTCGTGTAGTTCGACTCGATCGATCCTGCTTGTTGGCCAATCTACGTTTATATGCCTCGACCAACCATTGTGGTTACCATTACAATTCACAACGAATGACCATGATAGATTATCCCGATCGTAATTATACATACGCTGATCGGTGTATTATGGTTTCGGTTTGGGAAGAAGAATGAGAATAATTGCAAACCAACCGACTAGTTGCGGGATGAATGATTGAGGAGCTTATGGGGGTCGATGGAGGGGAATCCACCGGTGACTATAGAAGTGCGTTCTTAGCATTTCATGAAGCGAGATCACTCTTGGATGCCTTGGACGAGCTTGAAGAGATCCAACATAAATTTTTTCGTGTATACACAGTCTGAAATGAACAAGTTTCTGTATTTCTCAAGTGTCTGAAATCTTATTTTATGTACTGAACTTGTTTCGATTAATGTGTTATGTGTTGAGTCGATCGCCTATATTTACTTTCCGATCCACTGGTAATTGGTCTCGATCATCTAGATTTATAGAACAGCCGAGAAATACTTGCTCCGGAAATGAGAATTGCTAACTCGACCGTTCACACTAACTGCCCAATCTGCCCATATTCTCTCCATATCTACAAAAATATGTCTCGATCTTCTGGATTTGTAGTACGATCGGAACATACTTGCTCCATATATCTTTATTGCTTAGTCCCTCATCTATAAATAGCCTACTCTAACTCTCTCCACCCACCACCCATTTCGTCATAACTCACCTAAGTGAGATCTGAAAGAATGGACCCAAACACCAGCAGAGGATAATGAAGTTCCAGACAATTAAGATCGGTCTTCTTAAAATCCAAGTAAAGGTGGTAGAGATGAGGGCTGAGCTCTTGGATTCTAACAGAGGGGAATGGATATCCGAAGATGAATGTAATGCCAAGCTCCTCTGGGAGCTTGAATATCTTGATGACTCCATAGAGGCATTCACATTCGAAGAAATAGTGTAGTGCAATGTTCGTATCGGAAACAAAGACCACTAATTTTCCTATATATGGGTCTTGTTGTAGTAACTTTGGTTACGTGGAATATATATTTATAGTAATGAATGTGCAGTAATTTGTACATCGATACTCTCTAAGTGTTGGACGATCGATTCGTCTTCCTATCTAATGTGTATTTGTGAATTGGTCATCTATAAGGATTAGACATGTACGTCTGTGTCTCGATTGTTCTGCATCACAACCGATCAGCTTGAATTATATGAGTTCATTGTGCCGATCGGAGTACATAAAGCACGGTCTGCTACAGTTACTTCAGTTCGTAAAGGTGCCACGTAAAGTGTTACATCTTGTCCTACCAGGCTTTATGTCGTAGCCCTGGACGTCTATGATGGGAATATCTCCTTGGGAAGGGAAAGAATATATTCCTCCCCCTCCAAATTCAAATTCAAATTTTCCCAACTACACCAATAAAGACCCAACCCACCTCATCTTCACCTCACCTTCGCACCCCAATATTCACATTAACATCCCTATTCCACATAAATAAGGTAATCAAGAATGGCCAGGAACCAGGATGAAATTATTGTATCACAAGCTGTGAAAATTCAACACCAGCAGCGGATGTTGAAGTTTCAGAAAATCAAGACGAGCCTGTTAAGAATTCAAGTGAAGGCGGTACAGCTGGTGGATGAGCTTAGGGAGGTTGACAGAGGGGGATGGACAACCGAAGACGAGCATAATGCGGATTTACTACTAGAGCAGCTTGAAGGTTTGGAACACTTCATAGTGTCATTCAACATACCAAGACTAGAGGGAAATCGAGGAAGTTCGTTGGTATTGCACAACTTCGTATCGGGAACAAAGACCACCAGTTTTCCATAACCAGTGTGTGAGTCTTTGTTGTTGTAATAAGTAGGCTAAGTGTGAAATGTGAAACATCATTAGTATTGAACTTGTTTTAATTACTGTGTTTTACATTTCATTTACTATTGCACTCTGTGTCTCGATTGTGAATGTGTTGGCCGATCTGCGCCAACTTTCTTGAAGAAGCGCCAACTTTCTCGATTGCGTTTCTCGATTGGATTTGTAGGTATCCGATCGTCCCTCTTTTCATCATATATGGACAATGTGTGGTGTTATGATCAGAATAATTTTGTAATATTCGATGATCTACCATTTTATTTTACTGATCGAGAGTGATGTTGTTGGACAAATAATGACATTGCATGCATTCATTCATTCATTCATCAATCAACACAAACAATAAAAACATTGAAAAATAATAATATTCCTACAACAATTAAGATTTCTTCATTTTATTGTCTTCTTCGGCCTCGTTGTCTGGGGCTATTGAATTGAATGTCGAGCATGCCTCATCACCGCTTTCGACTTCTTCCTCGTCCTCCTTACTATCTCCTTTCACGGGATAGTCATCAGTTGGTGGCTCTTCTTCTTCTGGAGTCTCTTCATCTTCCGGTGTTTCTTGAGCCGGAGATGGGTAATCTTTTTTTTCTGGGTCTCTTGGTGGTGAAATGGGTATTGTCGGGTTCCTTGCACATCCATATCTATACCAAGTATCGCTCCCTTCGGATGAGGACATTTGTCCTATGGAAGGGCAGTAATCATTCCACGACATTTGTATGGATGGATGGATCAGGGGAAGTAGGTAGATGGAAGGAGGATGGAACCCTACAACAACCTACTTATAGAAGAAGATGGGAAGGAATATATGAATATGTTCCTTCCGACTTTATCATATACATCAACTATGTTGTGGCAAACAAACAAACTCAAGAAAGCTAATTACTTCAAACGTCACATAAATATTACATACTTCAAACAAAATTAAATAGTTTTCGTACAACAAGCGATAATAATAGAACATAACACACATCTTGCACTAAAAAGTAGATGGGAAACACGTTATGGGCATGTTTTTTTGTTATGACCGACAACCTCACAAATTCCACATTTTCTTTGACGTTTCTCGCCACGCACAACGCCATCTTCTAGATGCAACTTATGCTATTCCATTTGGAGATGCAATTCCTGCAAATCCGGACTCGAGTAAATAACCGGAAAATCCGGCCAAGATCGAGGCAAGCGCGACAATTGCTACGTTTTCTTTTACCCAGTCGGTTGAACAAGAAGACCAAGTTCACCGCAATGGGCTTACAAATCAGGCCCAAGTGCCATTGGATAGTATGGGTATTGTTATGCCAACCACGGTTCAGGCCCAACCCACGTTTATCTCTTGTTTTGAGATGGTAGAGGCTTCGGAATATGTGACGGAGCTGACAATGACTTCATGTAAAGACGGAGGACCTTCTAGGGAATTTAGTCCGTGGAAAGACGCCCTTTTCAATTTAGCTATTGTCTAGTCAGGGCCGAAACAAATCTCAAGCAATCTCACTGATGCTCCAAAACAGAGACGCGGCCGCCCAAAGAAATGGCAGTCAAAAGGGATAGCTCCTCCAACTGTATTTTATCAAACAAGAGCCAAGACTTCTGCTAATAAAGGAGGTAATTTGGGAAGCTTTACTGTTGATATTGTTAAGAAACTCAAGGATGACGAGTGGAGTCATTACAAGAGAGTTGGGAAAAAGGATTTTGACCTTGTGATGCTCCAAAATCCTTTAGACATTGAAGGCCCGCAGTTTGAGAAGGATGTCAAGGATAGTGAGAACGATGTTTTTCCTGAACCAATCATAGGAAAAGCTCTAATCCCTGTTGCGGTCTCTAATCGGTTTATGTGCTTGAACGCGGGTAGGAGGTAGATAGGGAGTTGGCCTTGTTTTCTTTGCTTCCCTGCTTGGCCTTTGGTATCTGGTCTGCTCTTTGGTGCTATTATGGTATGGAAAATGGTCCTTTTTTGAGGATCGTTCTTGTAGTGTTTTACTGTCTTGTAGAACGCTTGCTTAATAAATTTTAGCTTATAAAAAAAAAAACGTCATCTTCGAGATGAACCAAACTTAATGCATAAGGGGATGATCCTCCTACCGATCCATTTACAACCAGTTTGGTTACTACCCCACATGTAACTTTATTAACTAACTGTGCATGTAAATAGTTTTAGAATTGCGATCCCCGTGTTCTAGAATAAAACCCTCAAGACTTTCGTCATCTTCTATCTTAGCTGGACGGATTAAATCGTCAACAGTGCCAGACATGAAAGGTTAGTAACTGAGTTTCAACTCTATGTCATTCTCATCCACTCTTATCTTCTGATACAATTTCTCTTTCAACTTCTTCAAATTTGTGCTGGAATCATCAAGAACAAGAATAATATCTTCATTATTAGTTGATATCCATTTACATTTCCCTTTGTCTTACTTATACTCACCACCGTATTTAGCATGAATCACCACTCATACCATCCATGTAAGTAACAATAGTATTAGTTTTTAATTGAGTTAAGTTATTTTAATAGTTAGTTTAGGTTAATGAGGTTGTGAGTTTCAATTGAGGTTCGGAAAATTAAGGGTTTGATTGAACATTATTCTAACAGTTGGAGTTTGATTTCAAATGTACTGAGTTGTGGTGTTTGAAATGAGGTTTGGAACTTTACGGGATTTATTGAAAAGTAATGGATGTAGGTTTTTGACTGAATTCATGTTTGGCGTATAGTTTTAGGAAGCTGATAATGCATTACCATTGGATGATTGTAGAGTTATAGGGGTTTTGATTGAATGTAGGTTTTGGATTGGATTGTTTTGCATTAGATTCGTTTAAACTGTATCAATGTTGCTACTTTATTAATTTAAATAGAATTGGATTAGTTTGAATAATTGGAATAGTTTTAATATTTGGATTTTTTTTTGAATAATTTGAGTTCGAGTGTTTGGTGATTTTCTTGTTTTTCATGGTTCAAATGAGCATTGCAGGATGGGGGATAGAAACAATATGAATTTCTATTCCACCCTTTCATTTTTGGTCGCTCCGTCGTCGTCCGATAATGTAGGGAGTCCGGGAGGCAGCAACTCTACGTCTGCAACGTTCCCTGTAAGATTGCGGCGCCTACGTGACCGTGCACGTGAACCTAGCCCTGCATTTAGCGAAGAATGTTCCTGGAACGTGTCCCGTCCCAATGTCCCCAGTATCCGAGACATGGATTATCTAATAGAGGATGCTAGTGTTCAAGCTATGGTGGCCCAAGGAGAGGCTGCTGGTAAGATTAAGACCGGCAAGAGAGGATCGGCCAGTATGAAGATATTGCGAAAAAAGCTGCAGGAAAGGAAAGGGGGAAAATACGAGTTGTCGTGGAATGGGAGCCGCACCGAGTGTGTTATCCCACAAAGGCATATTAGAAGACACATAGGCTCTATCGTCCAAAATTAGATGCCGATAAACAAGGCTCATTTTGGGCAGTTGGATGAGGACGCGAAGGCTTTACTTTTTTTCCAGCTACACGTAAGTGTTCACATGATCCAACAGCCGTAATAATATATTTATTTTATAGTTTTATACTGTACTTACTAATTGAATTTATTTTACGCAGTGCATATACGAGTTTAAGGGGGGGACACCCACTACGGGCTGCTGGAATTCATAATGGAAACGTCGAATGCCCGCTTTCGGAAGCGGAAGCACGACATCAAGGAATGGTGTGAAGAATGGGTGGAGACCCATAAAACCCCCCGACAACCCGGAGCCGGAGATTCCCGTCCCGCTTGAATTCATAAAACTTCCGCATGAGTTCAAATGGTTGCTCGACCACTTCAAATCAGACGAATATGATGTAAGTATCATACTTTATGCATTTTTCTCTTGTACATGTATTTTAATTTGCATTGATTAACAACACTTATGTTAACTACAGAAATTAAGCAAGTGTGGGAAGAATGCTCGGGCGAATAACAAGCTCTCACACCACGGGGGAGTATGGCCTTTGCTAGTCGGGCTCTCGAGCAATTCAAAGATTCCTTTGCCCCCCCACTGCGAAGCCTTCATCAGTGCATACCACAAAGAGAGGGACGACAACATCCACAATGTTGAAAAAGTGGTATGCTTTCGTATTACACTTTATAATGCATTATTGTTTCAACAATGCTATTAGTTGTGAACTTTTTCTGGTTATGATATAGAGTGTTGCTTCCATGGAAGCCAACGTATGGATGATAGTTTGTGAAGTGTAAGTGTAGGTAGGCGTATGCTTTTAGTGACTCCAAAGGCATTGTTGTTTTTTTTGGGTTAGGTGCTACATCTATACTTCCTAATTTCATTAAATAATTTATCTGGTTGTTAAGGAGGGGTCATTGTTGACCTTGATTGTTATTCAGGGATACATTTTGAATTAAGAAGTTTTATTTTCTGATATTCATATTTTGGTGGCTTACTGAATATAATAATTGATTGATATGCATGGATGATAGTTTCTTACTTTTGTTTCAATTGATTGAACATATAGTTTGTTTCAATTGCTGATTTTTGTAACGTTAACTCTGAAATAATAATGTCATTGATTTTTATATTCATTTAAATTTTGTTGCTTTTTTGGGTTGTTTGTTATGTCTTGATTTGATATTTGTTGTATTTCAGGTGAAGGCCAGAAAGGTGATGGAGGACGCTCTGGAACAGATGACTCAGTCGGCGCTGGTCGAATGCGAGGATTCTTCCCCCTCAGTGATGGATCGTAAAATATCATATGTTCGCAGCGGAATAAATTAATTCGGTCCTAAAATGATCTATTGCAATTGAATCAATGATAAAATTGAAATGCTACTTACTTGACATGTAGAGCAAAAACGCGATTTAACTCCGAAACAACGAAGTCTCTAGTGTATCCACACCGAGTAAACTTTGATGCTCTCAACCTTTGAGATGACAAAATGGAGGAAGACCAATTCTTCTTGTATCTTTATGGGAGAGGAGAGAAAAAGAGGCTAGAGAGGAAAAAAGAGAGCTCTTTACTAAACCCTAATCTCTAGTTTAAATACAAATAGTTATTGGGTCTTAGCACCAAGATGGACTTTAAACCCGATTGGGCCTAGGGAAAAACCCAACAATCTCCCACTTGACCTAGATCCAATAAGTCAAGGACTCCAGTATTTATTATATTTCTGTGTTAGCAGAAAGTATGACAAATATGTATCATTTCAATAAATTATCTCATAATAAATTAAAGGGATAACGTCGAATC
>JAYMSV010003305.1:0-10054 GCA_036897745.1 Erodium moschatum | reverse complement strand
TGTTCTTCTTCCTAATTTATCAAACAATGGAGCGCCTTTAGTATCAGAATATAACTATAATTGAACTCCCAACGATTCACCTAATATATAATTGAGTTAATCCTCTCCTATCATATCTTGAATCACGGTTAGAACCCTTCCTAAATTTCTAATTTCTTCTCTATTTATCTAATTTATCCAAAATAAATCGGTACTTATTTCTCGAACTCATCGTCTCTTCTAAATAATTCACCTCAAAATCCATAAACGGGTTTGTCCGTTAATTACGTTTTTAATTATTCGTTTAAATTTTTAGTTGAGTTGGTTTTCTAATATTTTGGTTTTATTCACAAAAAGCTTACAATCAATCTTCTTCAGTCAGTTATGTTCATCAATACGGCTTCAAGTAAGTATGTAGATCAACCAATAAATCGGATACAAAAAAAACAAAACTATCATTTGTTAATAAAGTCTGGTAACTGTCACAAAACTAATTTGTAACATTCACAAAACAAATATGATTCTACACACTAGTTAAATAACTGATCAGAAATAAATTAATTAGTTACGAAATTGATCAATTACAAAATAAATTAGCTACTTACTTGAGTGCCAACATGAACTTTAGTTGGGTCAGTGGTTGTCCGTTTGGTGGTCGCAGAGGCGTAAGCAACTTGCCGGAGTAGACATGCCGCCGGTGCCGTCCGACCACCGGCGGCGAGGGAGGAAAGCCAACTCGATCTTTTGGCTACCGTGCAGGCTAACTTAGATTGCATTTTCTTCGGTCTCAGCCACTATTTCAGTTAGTGTCGTTTTAGCAGGTTAAACCGAAGCCTTTTAAGACAAGAGAATGGAATCCTAGGATGTTCCGGAGGTTTCGCGATTCATCGTTTTGATGTAAGATGTTCACAACACGTGTACAAGGTATATAACTACGTGGCATGCTGTGATTCATCGTTGATGTAAGAGATTGACAACACGTGTGCAAGGTACATAACTACGTGGCAAGTTGTGATTTTGTTTACGTGTACACTTTCTCTGGAAATTTTGAGAAAGAGCCCATAAGTTCTTCCGAAGTCTAGAATCGTGTAGTGCAATTGGTGGGCCGGTGAAGGCCCAATAGTACAGTAGATGCATGGATCATGATAAGGATTAAGGAGTTTATTTCAATTTTCAATAAACAAATGTAATAAAGAGACTGACATAATATAACATTTTCTCATTAAATATTTTAGTGATCCTCGAACAAAATCTGATACCAATACTCAGATGGAGCGATTTACATCATCAGAGACGACTGTGGTTGGTAAGTTGGTTAGGGTTGTTTTCGTCATTTCACAACCGATCGATCAAGCAAAAACAGAGCAGCAAGATAGAGCCATCAAAAGCATCGCCGCTTCTTCTTCCTCCCTGAGCTGTGTCTTCTTCTTCTTATTGCCCCACGATCTCTGAAACGACATGTCGATTCCAAGCTCAGCTACTTCGACATTTACAGAAACCCCAATTTCATTGCTGCTACTACTGCTACTGCTATTGCTATGGCTTTGCTTCTTCGTCTTCTTCATCTTCGTCTTCTCCGATCCTGATCCTGCTTTGGACAGACCCAGAAGAGCCCTCCTCTGCTTCCTGTTCCTGATCCCGCATGCATTGCACAGAGACTGATCAAAACAGAGCAAAAATTTAATCAGATAAAAAAGGAATTAAATTTAAATCGGAAAAAATCTGGGAAATTAAAAATAATTACTCTGGGACCAGCTGGGCCGCTTCTCCATAGAGGCGTCTTTGTTGTCTGACAATCTGAACAGCTTTTCTTCTGCATCGCTACTTCGCTGGCTGGACTGGTGATGTTCATATCTGCAGACTCTGAGCCCTGGTAAGAAAAAATAAAAATGAGATCTTTAGTAAGATGATCAATGGGGGGATAATGATCCGGTGATCCAATCGAGAAACTGAATCGAACCCATTAATCAGAATCGAAAACTGATAAAAACCCACCTTCTGATTCGGATCCATTGATGATCTGAGTGATGATCAAAGGGGGTTGGTGATCTTGATCAGTTGAGAAGTGAGATCATGTGGAGAGACTGAGAGAGAGATAGGGATCAAGTTCAGTGATTTGACAGTGATGATGATGATGATCGGAAAGTGAAGATTCAGGGGAGAATTTAGAGAGACGATGATGATGATAATGATGTGGAGAGACAGGACAAGAGAGGCCAGCGAGAGAGGAACAGGGCAAGACAGAGATTGAATGGTAGCAACCGAGGCATTTTATATACATCACACACATCTTTTTCTACAACACTCATTTTGGGCTGTGTTTGTGGCTGCTGGAAAACCCTAGCCCCCCCTCTCTCTCTCGATATTAGTTAATGGACGATTATGCCCCTGTCGACGTGAATGCACTTTGACCCAATTTAAGATCCTACCCACGCCACTCCTTGGGCAAATAAAGAAATTACCAGCTAACATTTCACTAAGGTGGCTCTTTGTTTTCTTTCTAGGCAAACCGTTTATTATATGCCATGAATGTTTCTAAGGAATTTGATAGATGAAATGTACTGTTCTTTTGATTTATCCGTATCGTTGTTTATTTATTTCAATGACGTGAATGATAGGAGCTGAATGATATCGACGTGAACAATAGAATGTAAATGGTTATATTATGATAAAATAGATATATTTGTATGAATAATTAACTACTTACTCGAGAAAGAAATACCTTACAGAACTTTGTTATTCCGCGAAATTGATTTTGGCCCTTTATTGTGAACTTTAGGTGGGAAATGAAGAAGCCTACACTTTACTCAAAAAACCGAACTATAACTGAAATTGTGTCCTGAACGAATCTTGATTTCAATCTTTTATCAGGATTTAAATCTCAATAAACGTAGTTTTTTTAACGGTCCAATAGACATAGTTGACGGGTTTTACAACTCCTAACAAAATAGAGCTGAATACATGATGAGATGATGATTTTATTTCAAAGTGAAAAAATAATGTTTTTTAGATGCACATAAATGATAAATGGACAATCAAAGAAACAAATGTCTGTGGTGTATGTGAGTGTGACCTATAATAAGATACTAAATATATATGTATATAAAAATATAAGAGCCATATATATGAAGAGACAAAACACAGAGGAAGTAGTTAAGAACATGGGGGAAAGACAGACAAAATCCGGCCCATAAGCTTATGCACAGAACCAAACACACTAATAAAACAATCCACCAAATTGGTGCCACTTTTGTTTCTTCTTCCCAACAAGCTCAACAAAATTAGGGTTTTTTCTTCATTTTCCTCATTATATTAATCAACCCCACTCTGCCAATTGTCCACAATATTATATTCACGGGTCTTCGAAAACGGCCACACCACACCTCACCACAAAGCTCTACGCTCCTCGGTTACACAAGATCATGTCTACAACTATTTTTATTATTACATCAACTTTACTTGATTCGATGCTCTTCTTTATTTAAAGTCTAATCATAGTGGAGCGAATAGTTCCAGTTCTACCATTGTATCGATCTACATCTTGAGCTTATGTTTTTGTCCGAGTTTAGAGCACAATTGAGCGAGGAAAGTGAAGAGGCAACCTAGGAAACACACGATCCATGTTAGTACGAGGACGACCCAGTCGAGGTAGTTTCTTTTGGGCAAATGGGCTCTGTCTGAGATGAGCAATGCTCTGTAGATTGCTTCGGACAAGGCGTAGGCAGTGACGGGGTCTGATTCTTCTGCTACGAATCCATACTCTGTTAGGCACACTATGTCGTACACTCCTGTTGCTTCTGAAATGCCCAAGAACTCGGTTATCTTCAGCCTCGCGTCGATCCTGTCCTCGGTCGATAACAAGTCTCCGTGAGTCAGGATCAGGATTGGGTTCTCGTCTGCAACAAGAACAAAATTTAAGTAAAATTAAACATTACTTGTCAAAACAATAAGAGGGTATCTTTAATATTAACACTTCCACTTTCACATTTGTTTATAAATAACATCCGATAAAAGCCCGTGCGTATCAATCACACACAATCACATTTTGTTATCATAAAAAACCAACTAAAAAAATGGGGTTTTCAATCGAAATTTGGGGTGTATGAGTATCAGCTCGAAAAGTTGATGATATGGAAATGTGATCGTGTGTTATTGGTAACGTAAAGTTAAAAGTGTGCACGTTAATGACTTTTTTGTGTAACGAGGACGAGTATCATGCACAATTCAAAAAACAACTTGTTTTTGTAAAAGTTCCAAAAGCTTGCCCAAACCTGAGTGATGTTGAGATAACTGATTAACCCTAAAGTAACTAAAGGATAATCAATTACCATGTTGTCGTTTACACAAAAAGACATGGAACTGTTCATGATAGTGTAAATAAGTGTCATTTACCTAATTTTTTGTCAATTAAGATGATAATTAAAGCATGTACTGAAATGGGTTTGGTCAGTGGTGAGCTTGTCGAGCTCATTCCAAGAAAAAATTTCAGACAAAGAAAGAGAACTCACGGCATGTTCTTAACGAAGAAAAGGTAAAGACTTGTCTGGTAGCCTCTAATGGCTTCGAGTCTCCCGATTTCAGAGCTTTATATATCTCCGCAATATTGGCCACAAACAATACGCAGTTCACCTTCCTAGTCACGAACTTGGAAGACGACCTCAACATAGGATCACATTCTAGGTTGTCCGAAACCAAATCGTGGTCTCCTTGTCTGAAGCAAGGCTGGTTATGGTGGACTCCATCGGACATAAAGCTTGTCACCTCCTCGAGCGCTTCGCTCGTTCCAGCGTAATCGAAACCTCTCGAATCGTACACGCAGAACCCACTTCGCGTTGATCTCAGAACGTTGTGCTCTTGTAAACACATTGAGGTGTAGTTGGACGAAGAAGCTACAAAATTTGAAAAACGATTTGAGAATGTGAAGTGTGGAGTGACCTATGATTTTACTGGAGTCAGTCGTCTCCCAATCTACTTGATTGCTAAGATATAAAATTGTAGGGAAAACGTAGATTCTTGATCTTTTTTGACCTTTAGTTATCACTTATTAACCGAGGTCGACCTTTCGTGACAGATCCTAACATAAAGATGGTATTTTGTTACAAAAAATAATATAAATATGGCAATTTGTTACAAAAAGTAGCATAAATGTGGTATTTTTGTACAAGAAAAACCAAAATTTTCATGCTTATTTTACATGTGATTGATACTTTTTTGTAAACGTGTACCACTTTTGTGTTAAGATTTATCACGAAAGGTCGATCTCAGTTAGAAATTACAAATGACCTTTCTTATACAGGTCCGGAATCGACGTTATCCCAAAATTGTAACGGAGCCTTAACTATCAGTTTTTACGGACCTGATGTTTGGGCGAATGGGATGAGGCCGGAGCGGCCTAGGACGCTGTACATGAGGTTGACGAGGGAGCTTTTGCCGGAGCCGGAGAAACCCACAAGGAGAATCGTGGCCGCCGGCGGGATGTTCATGTCTTCCTTATTGATCCCTCCGATCGGAACCCAGAAATCGCCGGCGCGATAAGATATGAGCTTGTGCCGGAGCTCGTTGAGGCCTTCCGGCGCGACGAGAGCGAGCCTCTCGAGCTCTCTGAGCAGCCTGAGCCGAGGAGTGAGGCCGGAGACGTTGGGGAGGTCGAGCCGGAGCTTGATGCATTCGTCGAAGTTAGCAGCCGATCTCCACCAGCAACAGAGCGATTTTGAGAGATCGTAATCGTCGTCGTCGCTGGATGATGATAATAATTGGCCTTTCATAGCTTGAGTTTTGGTTCCTGCTATACAACAATGGGTTTGATTTGTTGCATCGAGACTGCTCAGAGAACAGTTCAGTTCGTGTTCTGAGGTTGGCTCCTTCACTGTTTAGTGAGAGTATAAACAAAACTACGAAGCTCCAAAAGCGTACCTTATCCCGCTTGGCTCTGTAGGATGCTTCCGAGCTCCTTCGCGTTTTAAAAACTGCATGTGATTTTACCAAAACACCCTTTTATGTGCTACTCCATAGGTACAAAAAGACGAGTTTGAGATGAAGATTGGTATGTTCAACACGTAAGGCTTTCGTCTTTTCCCAATCTCATACACATGAAAACAATAGAGCCGTTGCTTCACGCCTTCACATGCTGGTCCTAGAGTTGGCTGAGAGCTGCTGGCGTCGAGGAATCGACGACCGGGAGCTAGCTGGAAGATCACTTGCTGTTGTAGGGTACTGATTATTAGGGATGATGCGTCCGTGGTAAGCATTGTGGATGCTCTTACGTTGCATTTCACAACATTACTTCAAAAATAGAAAGAAAAAAAAACCTGTGACACATACTTTTACCATGTTTAAGAAGCACTATAATCGTAATTGAGAAAAGCAAAACCATAAAATCGGACTATAATTGAAACAGAACCTTGAGAATAATTCATAAAAATACACATTTCCTCTGTCATGCTCTTGTAATTGGGCTGCAAAGCAGCATGCCCTACTCACATTTAGAAAAATAGGAAATAGAAAAAAGAATTTTAACCAACAAATTCAAACTAAATGCAAGGGAATGTGTGATTTCCCAACTCCAGGCACCAAGCTCTTGATAACTTGAGACCTCCAACTCCAAAGCTTCGTTCCACTGCCAATTGAGTCTGTAAACATTGAAAAGTCGCATTAGGCATAACATTAACTAAAATGATTCAATTAAGCATAACATAAAGAGCAGCCACAGTGGTCAGCAATTCATCGGCGATTTGGGCTTGGTTAATGCTTTGACCCTAACGGCTAGTCACTGCACCACCCATTTGTTGCCATGCGTCCCATTAGTGGGACTATGAGACAGATTCAATTAGCCTAGGTACTTGAGGAAAGATAAACTAATTTTTTTCATTAGCCTTGGCAATTAGCCTAGTAAAGGCTAATTTAAATTCACTACAAATCCTCTAAGGCAAGTAAACAAAACTAAAAACTGAGGGGTATGGGACCACGAACCTTCAACTACTGAAGTTGAATCCACCAGGAGGAAGAGCTCCGGATTGGGCGGTGATATCACCGGGAGGTAATGGCTCATCCTCATCTTCCATCCAATATGCCTCGAGAATTTTCACTGCCTTCTCATATATCTCATTGTTATCATGGCTCTGAAGATTCTCTATCTTCTCCAATCCCTCAGCATCATCGATCAATTGAGCATAGAGATTTACATCTCCAGTGGCTCCCAAAGTCTTATCAGCTTCACCGACCTTTAGAATGTTTTCAAGCCCTTCTAAACAAACCGTTACAATTCTTGGGTCAGGACAATTTAACAGGTCACACAATGGTTTGATACATCCTTGGCTCACCAAGTACCTGAAGAAACAAAAAACCTTCCAAAATGAGAGATGAACAGGGAAAATACATCAATAAATCAAAAGTAGGTTGAACATACTTGATTTGTTCGTGGTTGCCACCAGATGTAGCATTAGAGATTGCCCATGCAGCCTCCTTTTTGATCTCAAACTCGGCATTTTGGAGCAATTGTATGAGGGGAGCAACAATACCAGCCTCAAAAACAGACTGCAAATTCAGACATTAGAATACTGAAATCTCATCCTTTTAAACAGATAAGTAAAAAGGTTAAGCTATGACCGAGATGACTGAAAGATAAGATTTTATGTGCTAACCTGTATTTGATTCACATTCCCTGCTGTGATGTTGGAGATGGTCCAGCAAGCTTCTTTCTTTATGCTCTTTTTATGAGCATTGGCCAACAAGTTCACAAGACAAGGAAGAGCTCCATGCTCTATCATACACTGGAAGGATGAGAAACAAGAAGTATTAGTTTGTTGGCTCAAGAAACAAACTAATAACTACAGCTTTTCAAAATGTAGATAGAACCCAAAATGACAATATTATTAAAAAGAACCAACATTGACATCATATGATTTTGAAGAGCTATTCAAAATTAATCTCACCAAACTTAGGATGTAAACTCTAGATGAACACTTCAGTTTGACCTTAACACATAATGGACATTCAATTTCGCCATGATGGACTTCATATCTCAGTAACATCAATCAAGAGAAATGAAGCAAGAAGACTTGAACTAGGTAGGCATATCAATAGATGGTAACATGTACATAAACATATTACGACATTGTATAAGTTCAAGGTACAATTAAACTATGCTGTTTCAAAAATAAAAAGAAATGAGGCAGAAGTATCAACAATAAAGCCATTTTCCAGCATTGCACAGGCCCAGCCCATAGTTATGTTTTTTTCGAATGATAGTCAAAAGGAACAAAACAATTCTCAAAGAAACGATAAAAACAGAAAATGTGAGATATTTCATACCTGGGTCTGAAGATCATCACCAGTAACAATATTTCCAACTGTACGCAGTGCAGGAATGAGAACTGATGGAGATGAATGACTAAAAAAGAGGATTTCGCAATGCATTCAGTTTTGCAAGTAAAATATGATAATCAACATAACTAATCCATATATAAACAGAAAATCGGAAATACTCACTGTAGAAGTTCAACCAGTCGAGAGCAGACACCTGCTTCAATAACAGCTTGAATTTTGTCATTCGTCCCATCTGAAAGGTATGACAGTGCCCAACAAGCATCTGTGAGGACCTCTTCATCATTCGAATGAATCAATCGCTCGAGAGTAGGGAGAGCAGGTTTTGTCTGCCAAAAGAATTTCAAAATCTTAGTTTATTTAAAAATATCAAATAAAACAATAATAAAATATACTTAATCTCTATCAGCTCAACCTGCTCAAATGAAGGCTGTGGTTTGCCCCTGCAGAAGTTTGATAATGTCCAAGTTGCATTTCGCAGCATTGACAGCTTAGCGTGCTCGTTGAATTGTGCCAACAATGGAAGCAAAGCACCATGGCCAAGAACAAGATCACGACACTTAGGCGAGTCACCTGCAACATTCCCTAAAGCCCAAACAGCCTAGGGTCCAAAATAGAACATTGTTAAAAAGTGGTGACAAGTGAATTGGACTATAGTAGTAGAATATTTTATAATATAAGATTAAAAAACAAAGAGACAACTAAGCATAAGAGTCATTTGCACCACACACCTGTTCACGGACATCATCAGTTGGAGAAGCCAAGAGTTTTACAAAAATTGGTATAGCTCCATGGTCAATCACAACTCTAGTGTTCTCAGATGTTCCAGAAGCAATGTTTGTAAGTGCCCAAGCTGCCTCAAACTAAAAAATATAAAAAGACAGGAAATTAGAAATGTCATACAAATAAGTTCCGGATAATTATTGCCAACAAAAAACTATCTAAAATGAACACAAGTGCCAGACCTGAAGGGGTGGGTAGTCATCTCTTGCAAGAAACTCAACAAATCTAGGAACAACACCAGATTGCACCACTTCATTGATAGGGGGACTCCGCTCTGGTGAAGTGTTCAAAGTAAGAGACAACAGACAACAAATTATACAAAAACTATACGCAAAATAAAACAGAGAAAAACGAATAGGACATGTTTTATCAACCTATTGAAAGCAACTTCCGGAAATGAGTGGTTGCCTCGAGCTGCAAGTTCTTGTCATCTGACCATACACCAGCTACCATAGCTGGAAGACTTTCCAACTGCAAATGAACAACATACACATTAGCTGCATCGAAATTGAAACTAGGACACTCAATAACCATTCCTTCATAAATCTAAACTAGTATGTTCAAATCCAAATCTATATCATATTTGCATGGTCCTAGGAATTGCGAATTGAATCCAACCACATGAGCTAATTCAAAATACAACCGACCAGAGCATCGCAGACATGCAATCCATCACAAAATTAACATCATGATGTTTATATCAAAAATCAGCTAGGATCAGTTGAAGCACAAAGATAATCTAACCTAATCAATAAACAGTCTACTGGAACAAGGAAGTAACTAACTATGGAAAACACCAAAACGAGCTTATCAAATCAAACGGATAATCGGAAGCGGTACCTTATTCTCCGATGCCTGAGCGGCGGCGGTGGCCGGCAGTTGCTGGGCCTGAAGTCCCTCGCGCCTCTTCTTCTGCAAGCTCTCCTCCCGACGGTTCTTTCGGATCTCCACCATATTGTCCTCTCTCCTC
>JAYMSV010003304.1:0-10054 GCA_036897745.1 Erodium moschatum | reverse complement strand
GGCTGTCAAGCAGCCTCGTCGGGAAACATGTTAGTCCATTGGCAGGGGCAGAGACCAATCAGATCTCCTCCCCCAACCCCCTCAGGCCTTGACTGGCAAGGCCATGTCCAGGGGGGTAACAGCCAGGATCCCACCGCACACCAAGACAACCTCCCCTCGGGGAATTTATCCCTTAGGTTTTGTATCTTTGAGCTTATCTGCTGTAACCTTCTTCAGTCTACCTTGTTGTATAGACCAAATTTTTCTGTAGCAAAGAGTGTCGGCTCACCTATTTACTTTGTAAATGGGGGCAACCGGATTTATCCCTGACTTGTATCGGATCTTTCCCGGATCGTTGATATGTCTTCATGTAATAGGATGTTACGAATGTACACTCCTTATCCTCGAAAACACATTGGTTAGACCAGTACAGTGCACAATTTGAAAATGTTCTCTATTCTTTCTTGGGTCTTGTGCCTTATTTTGGTTAGCTCTACCTCTACCTCAAAGCTGTGTCTCTCATTCATTTCTCGTACCACCCACAATCAATTCCTGGTTGAGTTGAAAACTACCACTCTACCTTAACCATTATGATTATCTTTTGTTTGTTACAACTTAAATTTGCATTGCTACTTGTTCAGCCATAGAAAAGCCTGTGTGTGCTGGGTCCATTGGCAATCCCGTGCCCTATGGAGAGACACACTCAGATACCGTAATTTACTTGGTCCCCACTCAACTGAGTCATCATCGCTCAGATATCCTCATAGTCATGGAGATTCAAAACTATAGTCACAGAAATCTACCTTCAGCTTCAGGGTTGCAATAATTACCATTGTTAGGCCCTTTTGGATCCATACCATGTGCAAGTGCAAGTGCAATGCGCATACTTGTATTTACAAATTGGATATGCTTAGCTGTTCTTTATCAGTCAAGGTATTGTATTATTGTAATCTATAGGCCTCTGCACATTGCATTCCCAAGGCTTCTTATGCTCACTGATTTTCATATAAATTTGAAGAGCACTGATCTCATATTATGTAATTGCAGGCCAAATCCTAGATGTTGACCGGTCATACACTCTGAAACAAAAACATCGTGTCCCTTTTGGCACCTCCTTCCCAATCCCTAATCATTGCAAAGCCTCCCAAGTCCAAACCACATTGCTTAACGTTCAAATCACGACATAACATGGACGCAATGCTAAATTGGATATCAAGTAAATACACCCTCAAACTCTCATCACATGAAATGAAAGAGCTACAAATTAACCAAAAAAAAAGTAATTTTTTTCCTTTTCTCAGTCGATTTATTAAAGTAATATACCCTCCTCCATTGACCATTCTCATCTCCAAAACCACACCAAACTTCCCATTCAACCAAACAGATATCATGATCATGGCTTCCTCCTCTTTGCATCCCAACTAATATGCGAAGAGTTTGCACATGACCCAACTGTTAGTTCATCACTTTTACTGCTCAAGCATGCGGCATCTAACACCCCATTTGGGCTTTGAGGCACGGATGGAGCTGCTGCTGCTGATGCTGGATTAGTATTAGTAGATGCACTAATCAAGGATAAGTCTTTGATCAGTTCGATACACTTGCTCACTTTGACCTGCAACGGATACAAGCAAAACCATCAGCATTGCTTAGGGAGGTTTATTTTTGTTGATTGCCACCACCAACATTACCTTCTCTACATGCATGAAACAAGATGTGGCCTCCATTGCTTGTCTTTCCCCTGAAACAGATATTGCTACTGCTGCTGCAATCTCAGAAGGGCTGAACTCCAAAAAGTCAATACCTGCATTCAATTCCCACCATCAAACCTATTCAAATCTCTCGAGGACATTAATGTGCACATCACATACAAAGGCAGAAAGCAATAAGAAAATAAAAAATAAAAAATAAACCTTTGGTTATGCTTATTATAAGCTGTATTGATTTAGAGATGGAGGATGCTGATAGATGACCATGATCGCTGCTACCAATCTTACTGAGGAAGTAGTCTATGAAGGAACAAGGTGTAAAGGCTTTCATTCTCCACTTCAGGGTGCACAACACCAGAAGCTCCATTCTTTGAATTGTTTTGGCCTCAAACACAAACTTGGGCTCTCCCACCTGACCATATACATAAATATCAGCACCCATTTCATGACTTTGAAGCCAATGTAGAAGAGATTGAGCACCTGTAAATCCACAGAGAGAGGCACTTTGGGTTCTTCCATTTTGGCTGCCAGTGACAAACAAGCCACAGCTATCAATTGGATGGTCCAGGCCTTACCTTTCTGTATGCCCCCAAAATAAGGTCACAATAAGCAATGAAACAACTAAATGTCACAATGTGAAGAAAGAACCAGAAATACTCTCAAATTACCGGCAACTCAAAGACTGATAGGAAACGATCCAAGTAGTTCATAGATAGACAAACACAAAGAGGTCCAAAGCCGTAATGAGCACGAACCTGTTGATCATCATAATGCAGAGTTTGGTTCAGGAATCAGCATATAAATCCTTTCCTAGCTTACTATTAATAAAAACAAGTGAAGGACCTCTAGCATTTAGTCCAATAAAGGCCAAAGGGGAGGATGCACAATATAGAAGGAAAATTCATATCCAATTGGAGAATCCTCAATCAATTAGCAACCAGATCAAGGAGTAACATTATACATCCAGTTAGAATGTACAAATCAATAGCCATTTCAAAAGTCTGATTGAAACTCAATTAGAAAATTAACATCAAACAGGAAAAAGGCACAGTACTGATCAGAATTGGGAAATAATGACATGTTTGCAGATAGTTGAAGTATCATCACAAAAACCACTCAACAAACACAATAAATAGGGAAAAGTAGCAATCAAGAGATGGAAACTGAAAACCCCACGACCCCATTTGAGAGTAGTGATTAAACCAACCTTCCAAATCCAATCAAAAGCTTCTCTCCTGACACTCAAGTCCAAGTCCCCTCTGCCCAGCCTCTTGAGATAATCGTCTCTGGGCAAATGGTCTTTCTCCCTCTCAACCATCAATTTGAGTGTCTCTTCACTCTGGATTGGGAACACAATCAAGGAATCGGACCTAAAGTTTGGGTCTTTTTTGTGGGCATAGTTATTTAGATGACTCCAAGAAGGAGAGAGCTCAAACCCGTATGTGCCATTGCAATCAGCACCATCAGGACAGTCGTTTGTGTCCTCTGCGCATAGAAGGCTTGAGGCTGCACTGTCAAAGCTCTCCGCCATTGAAAGGACCTCAAATGGTCTGTAAATCCCAATAAAATGACATCAAAACATGGAAGACGATTATCAAAGATTATGGCTTGCAGGGTTGAGCATTTCTCAAAGCAACAGAAACCCAGAAAAGAGAGTTAGAGAGAGCAGGTAGGGTTGAAGAGAGAGAGAGTGATGGGTTGCAAAGAGACGAGCTTTATGTAGCAAATGAGCATGTGTTTTTAGGGCAAAGGAAAGTTTTTGAGGGAGAGATGATTGTGGACGCTGGACAGTAATGGGTAATGTAAGAAGAAGAAAATAAGAAAGAAAATTATGTCCAACGTATAAAAACTCAACAAAATAAAATGTTTTTTTTTTCAAACTATAAATACCTTCTTATGGTATGTATGCGATTTGTTTCTGTATTTATTAATGTAATCATAACTTTCCTTCAATCAATTTGGTCAAAACTCTAAATACACATGTGTTAATATATTTCATCAATAACATATACCAATTTGTTCATCTAATTGAATGTATAATCAAAACAGATATAATTAAATACAGATTACTAAATTGTATATGTAAATTCTTATCATTATTATACGGTTGACTTCTTGATCAAAAATATTTAAACATGTATCTAAACTTTTTACAAAAGTATTTGTTATACCTTTGACATACATACAAAAACTATACATGGATTTTCAATACATGATAATTGATAAGTACATCAGTCAATAGAAAATAATTCTAATTATACTGTGTTTACAGGATTATAACAGTGGATTTTCACTTAAACATGACATATGTTACATCTTTACTTTAATGTGTGTAATTCTTTCTAGCTAACACCAAGTTGAAGTAGAAATAAATAGGTATTTTCTTGTCCTAATCACCAGATTGATAATTTTAGGTGGGACTAGATATTGTCTCATCGCATGTTCTCTAGTCCTTTGTTTATTTTTCAAAACAAACAGTACTTCCAATGTAAAATAAAATAAGAATGAGTCTCAAAAGGGAAGGAAGGACAAGTTGTGGATCTTGCATACCACAAGTGGTGTTTACAATGTTTGTTTTTAAGTGAAGATGAACTACAAATATTGCATACCCAATTTTTCAACTTGCTTAGAGCATCCACTATACAAGATGGTTGGGTGATATCGAAATTGTCGAGAGATATCCAATTCATCGGAGCATGAAACAAGAGACACACGCCTCATAACCAACTACATTTTTGAACCACTAGATTATGACAATCATATATTTCGGATGAAGAGAGACTTTTTTCTTCGTATCATGAACACGGTTTTGGGGCGAGTTTAATTGTGTTCATGTAACTTAATTTTAGAAATCGTTACATCAAATAAAGATCGTATACATTTATGGTATTATTTTCTATTTTCTCCACGATATAGTAGGGGGAGAAAAATAACTAAGGAAGTAACAAGTTAAGTAATTATATAGTCAGATGGGATGATGTTTGATTCTTTTTTTTTTTCTTGCTTACAAGGTGCCCATGTGTTTCAAAACTTACCATTTGTCCTAGAAGGGTCAAAAGATTTCAACTTTATTGCATTGTATAACTGGGTATTACAAGAAACAAGGCTTGAGTTCAAAGTCATTATTTGTAATACAAGAAACCAAAGTTGAAACCAAATTGATTATTTGATGAGATGCACACCCACCAAAACCAGCATCCAATGTCCCAAATTCTTTGGCAATGGGCTCCTAATTGGTGAACCATAATAAACAAACATACAACAACAACAACATAAGAAAAGCATATTGAGATGTGTGATCCATATTGATATCTCCATAAATCCAATTTGAATTGGCTCCCTCTTAGGATGCTCCATCTTGCCTCCATCAAATATGGAGATTACTGATTAAAGATAGTCCTCATGCAACAAGACTTCCTTGACCAAAAGATTAAGTACATACATATTTTTGATTTTATAGTTAAGATTTTTACAAATCATCTCTCTTTGTGGACTTTACCAACACAAGTTCTCAACCCTTGTTATGTTACTCTATTTGTTCTTGAGATGCTCTCCTTTATCTTTTTGCTCTCTCACCGCACAAAACACACAGAAACGGGACTATTCTGCTTTCCACCACCAACACCACCACCACGAAACCTCTTTTCCTTTTTCTAATCGGTGTCAAGAATTGCTCCAAAAAAACATGTCTTGGAGACCACCAAATTTAGGAGAAAACTTTACTAGAGAGCGCACATCACGTGTGTAGTGTATCAGTGCAAAAATATATACTGAGATCTCAAATGCATAACACATATGAATCATATATGATATATTAGCATATGTAGTGAGCAAGTAGTAGCAGCTTTATCAACTTTTCTTGTAACAAAAACCTTTCTTGGACCTCCTCTGTCTCTAGCGCCACAGTCCACAGACTCTGGTTTGTGTTGTGGTCCAAAGGACATGCACTCTTTTAACACTCCCTTTCTTTACTGTTTGAGATTCGAGCTCTTCACAGTGCTCTCTCCACATTCCCTTCTCCAGAAAGCATCCAAAACACACAACATGACACATTTAGGCTTATATAAATAAAAATGGCTCTCTTTGGATCT
Organism: Erodium moschatum; assembly: GCA_036897745.1. Lineage (NCBI taxonomy): Eukaryota > Viridiplantae > Streptophyta > Magnoliopsida > Geraniales > Geraniaceae > Erodium > Erodium moschatum. The sequence continues at coordinate 4,275 of JAYMSV010003304.1, read as the reverse complement.
CTACTCGTACAATCTATTGTATTTGTTTAAATAGTGGATAGACTAGAGTTTGTATTGATAATACGATCACCAAATGTGTACAAGAACACTTATTAGTAACTAGCTCTAATGCTCATGGGTCTATATATGCTAACACTCATCCTGAAACTCTAGATAGGGACAACGACTACAAATTGAATTTATCAACTAATGGTCTGAACTTATTTAAAATTCTAACCCCAATGTCTACTGTGCAGTATATGTGAACTCCCCTCCTCAAACTCAAGATGGAGCAACAAGTAGAAATTGAGTTTGTCAACTAATGGACTGAACGCCCCTAAATATAGAGCCTTTGTGAAGTCATAACAACTTGATCGTCAAAAGAGACAAAATGAAGAGCAAGGAAGCCTTGGTTGAGATAATATCGTATGATATGGTAATCATTCTCAATGCGTTTGGTGCATTCATGATAGATGTCATTGCGAGCTATCTAGATAACACTCTAATTATCACAATGGATAGTATTGGTAGACTTGTGAACAACACGCTTGTCATGTAGACAAGATTGTGATTCAAGTTTGATACGCTCACAAGGCTATGGATGGAAAAACACACTCCCGGAGACTTGAATAGGGAACTATGTTGACGGCGTAGACAGCTATGAGAGCAGCCTTACCCCAAAAACTTTCAATACAAGTACATGAGATGATCAAGGGAACAATATCAAGGAAGTAACGGTGTTTGCGTTAAGCACAACTATTTTGTTGAGATATGCCTGAACAAGATCGTTACATAACAATGCCGAAAGAAGCAAAAAGATCAAGAAAGGATGAATCATCCTTGAATTCCATCCATTATCATACGAAATGTTTTGATGAGTTTTGAAAATTGGGTTTGGATAATGCTGGGAAACTTGGAATGTACATTATTTAGACCAGATTTATGGTGCATCAAGTAGGTTCGGGTAAAGCGGGTGTGATGATCAACAAATATAACAAAGTAACGAGATCTAACTATAGTTGGAGTTTGCGACTTATAGTAAGTCGGAGTGAATAAGATCAAAAAATGTAGAGGATCGAGAATTGTTATTGGTAAAAGGTAGGGGAAGATGTAGAGGGTCACCTTGTATACCCTTGTTCCTGACATTCTAGCAGCCAATGCCTATATATTTCCCATCTTGACTCTAGGGATTGAGTGAGAGACCCAACCATCAAATGATTACTGTTGCCTAGAGTGCCCTTTATACCTCCTTTCACAATTTTAGGCTGCTTAGGGTTCCTAGAGAGATGATCATTGCATAGAGGTCTCTTTTTGTTTGGCTGACTATCTTGTTCCAACATTGAACTATGAACCTCAACAATTGAACTATGGTTGGTAACTGATCAGCCTAGGACTTTACTGTTCAGATGTTCAAGGACTACATTGGGTTATGACTAAATAGAGCATATAGTTTACAAAACTTTGTTGACTACTCATCAATGTCTATCAGTTTGTCTGTCCATACACAATTTGAGTTGGAATTCATATTAGACCAAGTCAATGAGGTCACAACAAAAGCTATGAATGGAAAATAGAGCAGATCAGACTGAAATTTCCAGAGAAGCATTGGGCCAACACATATGTGAGTGAGCCTAATACCAGCAATGTTCACTTTGAACATTGAATATTCACACACTAAATTGCATATTTGATTGAAATTGAAAAAACAAAAAAGAAAATCAAAATGTCTGAAGGTTTGATTTGTATATGATCTGAAAAATCATGCATTGGCTGTAAGTACTAACTCCATATTGTTGCGAGTCAATGCTGCTAGAACCAAGTGGAGATCTTCAGTCATTAAGAAGCTAAAAGCAGAGTAAGTTCAAATGTTCAATACAAAAACCATCATGAGTACGTGATACGCATATGCATATTGCATATAATCATGAGATTCAAGGAACAAATCCATCCATCAGCTTAGGCCTCATCTATCTGATCCTGCAATTCATTCGACATTATGATCAGTTGGTAAAGAAATGGTGAATCGGAAATTACAACACTATAAACAAAACAAGGACTGACCATATCTGAAGTCCAAAGAGTGAGGTTGTCCCTCAAGAGCTGCATGATGAGAGTGCTGTCCTTGTAAGACTCCTCACCCAACGTGTCCAGTTCAGCAATGGCTTCCTCGAAGGCCTGTGCATAACTTATATTAAAACTTATGCAAATGCGAACGAAAATTCATCCAGTGCGGGTTATAAGGTGAAATTCAAAAGTAACCTGTTTTGCCATGCTGCAGGCTTTCTCGGATGAATTAAGAATTTCATAGTAAAACACAGAGAAGTTGAGTGCCAGCCCCAACCTTATGGGATGTGTGGGAGACAGATCCGACACTGCAATATCCTTCAACCATCAACTAGTATATCAGTAGGGAGAGAGAGCATCCAACTATATAACTTATACAAGAAGCATAATTGTTGTAAGCTAGTACACATAAACACCACTACAGAAGATAAGTAAAAGATATGCCACTATGATCTGGTTTATGCATAGATCACCCATGTTCACATACATATTTACTAAAACTACTAAACCCAACATCTTTTTGACATGTTTTTCAATTTCTTGGACCGCAAGTCTGGGTTCTTAACTTTTTGTTTTCAATTTCTTCTTCAGAAAACAGCAAAACCCATTAACAGCCCTTACAATACATTTACTGATAATTTGAAATTGGTTATCAGGGAATCAGAAATGCCATAGGAACTGACACAAAGATAAAAGCAAAAACTTCCATATATGTAACATTCAAGCGCTAAAGCATAAGTTTAATCCTTAAACTCCGAACTCTCCATTCAAAATCGGAAATTGGAAATTATAAATCATAGGATAACTCCGGGAACTACTAACAGTTGATTGACTTCAATTATCACATCCTAACTATTAAGAAAATTCGTTTCACTTCCTACTTGTACAAGTCTCAAATCCTAACTGTTAGTGATTTTCGTTTCACACTGTTTTGACGTTGTTTTATGTCAAATGTAAGTCACCGTACATTAGGATTTGGGAATTGGTGAAAACTTCTCGGTTAGTCTGTGAATCTAAATTTCTTAACAATAGGATGTGAGAATGAAACGTAAAAAAAAACAGTTAGTTCCTAGAGATTTTCCTAAATCAAATTCAAGTGAATCCAAGTTAGAAAGATCCAGAGTTATAAAGTACCTGAGCCGCCTTGTAGGCGATCATGGTTTCCTCGGCAGCGGTCTTGCGGTGGTCCCCGACCTTAAACTCGGCCAAATAGCGATGATAGTCTCCTTTCATCTTCAAATAGAAGACCTTAGACTCGCTGGGCGACGCCGAGGGGACGAGGTGAGAGTCCAGAAGCTTCAGAATCCCGGCGGGGACCTCCGAGAGCTCCGCCTCCACCTTGGATCTGTAGTCCTTGACCAGACCCACGTGCTCCTCCTTCTTCCGACCCTCCTCCTTCTGCTCGATGGAGGATATGATGCGCCACGCGGCGCGGAGAGACCCGATCACGTTCTTGTAGGCCACGGAGAGGAGGTTGCGCTCCTCCACGCTCAGCTCCGCAGCCGGAGTGGCGCAGCGCGTGACTAAACTCTCCATATACTGCACCATCTCCTCGTACCGCTCGGCTTGCTCGGCGAGCTTCGACAGGTACACGTACTGCTCTCTGGTTAGGGTCTCTGACGTCATTGTCGATGCAGGGAAGGGGGGGAGAGAAACAGAGTAATCGAAGAAGAAGAAGATCAATAAGAGAGAGAGATGAGGTTATATGAGGATTGGGCTTCCAGGTTGTTTTCTGGGAATCTGAGCTGGGAACCTACTCTCGGGATTGACGGCCACTCGCTTTTGTTCTCGCAACGGCGTCGTCTTCTTCGAGGTGGAGCAGCGACAAATGGCGTAGCGCGTGGGCCTATGTTGGGAATCTTTCGGAGATAATTATGACAAGTTTCTGATTAGGACGTGAGGTGGATCCTAGTCAGATTCACAAACTCTATACTACGGCTGAGAAGTCAACGCTTCTTCGGTTTCTCTTTCCCTACCACTCTTCGCTCTCTAGTCCAAGTGTATAATGAAAATCATATAGGGAATAAACATATCAATGTTCGTCCGATAACAATTACTTAAGAGCATCTACAATGATCGTCGTTTGATCATTCTTTTGATATCGTCGCAAACGCTGCAAAGGCTCTTACAACGACGTGTTGACGTATGAGTCGTTGTTTATCGAGTCGTCGCAGCCAATCACCGCAAAATCATGCAATGAAAAGACTAGGTGGCTGAGCTCCAACGGCTAAC
>JAYMSV010003303.1:0-10055 GCA_036897745.1 Erodium moschatum | reverse complement strand
GAGGGGGTGGTGGTTGGGCCGAGCCGGTAGTGCTCCTCTCCGAGATCTTTTTTTATCCTACAGTGCCACCAATGTGCTATCTAATATTGTATGTTGATCGGGACCTCATCATCCATCCATAACGACCACTCTTGTAGAACCGGCCACTTATTCCACTCGCGAAGGTAGAGCCCAAGTAGTTGGGGGTATTCCGCGCATGGGTCTCCAAGAGCCAGATTCCACGGTAGAGTCATATTCGTCGATTTCCCGAGCTGCCGGAGAGAGTGTTGGGTCATAGGTTGCAATAGGAGGCATGGGCCAGGAAGGGGTGGGAGTGCGGTGGCACCGACGATGTTGGTGGTGGGGGTATTAATGATGTAGGGAACGACACCAATATTAGCATATGCGGACGAGTTTAGGTGGTAGTTTCTCGAGACACCTTCTTTCGTTCCATGCCACATCGATGAGTTGTAGTGGACGACGAGCAGGATTGATGGGGATGAGGCTGTTGAGGAGCAACTTATGGGACAACAAGAAGTGGCAGTGAATGGAAGTACAAAACCCTAGAGGAACAAAATTACAAGTGACTACTAATTTTATTTTTTAAATCTAAATTATAAGGATAAAATAATCATTTTTATATAGATTGTAACAAAAAAGACAAGTTATGTGCTACAATTGATGATATGACTATAAATAACAAAAAAAAATGGATGTCTCGGAATATTGTTTTACAATTATTCCTATAAAAATAACAAGAAGCATTAAAATAACAAAAATAAATAAAGATTGAGATTGCAGCAAGATATGAATCCAATAAGTTCATGAATAAAACAAAATTCACCTAAACACAAGAAGCATGCATGCATATGTCGCCCACCTCAAAAGAAGAAAAACTTTGCATACACTTGAAAAGAAGTGTATCTAAAGTTCAAGCCAATAACACAAGTTCACTATTCACCCCAATTCATAGAACTCCATGTATATATATTTATCTATATATATAAGAAAAGAAAACATATATATAAATTCCTCAGACCAAAAGATCTTGTCTGAATTTAGGACAATCTCTTTCTTTTGGGGGATTTCTAGATTGAGTACAATGTTGTAAATCCCTGTTCTGAAACTCCGAGAGCATTTGAACTACTTCTCTCATCGTTGGACGCTCAACGCTGTTCTCTTGAACGCACAACATCGCAACCAAGAACAAATGCATCACTTGCTCTTTGGGCGCAATCATGAGCCTCGAATCCAAAACGCAATTGGCGTTTTCTTTGCGACAGTTTGTTGCTCTTCGAGTCCATTGAACGATATCAACACCGTCCCCAAAGTCACCTACTGGTTTCCGACCAGTAATCAATTCTAAGAGCACGACCCCGAAACTATACACATCGCTCTTTTCATCGACTCTCAAAGTATACGCGTATTCTGCATGAAAAAAAGAAGAAGAAGTAACATATAAGTCACAACTTTTTGTGCAGTATAATGGTAAAAATAATATCACGCACTATCGACTTTTTGCTTGTTGGTACTCTTATTTCTGTTATTTTGTGACAATTTTATTCAAATATAACGATTTTGCATTATCTTCATCCTTCAAACTGTTGCAGGTTGTGACTCTGAATTTGTTTTTTGAGTCAGTTTATTCAAGAATGACAATTTTGCCCTTGATTTTGTGGCCCTAATTTTTTTTTTCATTTCATTTAGAATTTCGAGGACAAAATCGTTATTTTGAAACAAAATACAAGTTCAAGGTCACACCTAGCAACAGTTTGAAGATAAGGTCACCAACCTGCAAAAACTAAACAATAGATGAACTAACTTAACTAACAAAAGTAAGATCAAAATCAATATCTACCAATTAGTAAAGACATTAAAAGAAGAGTGATTATGCAGAAAGATAAGAACTAACAATGTAAAGACACTAAAAGAGGGTATTTTTTTGTAATTATCCTTAGATTAACTAACAAAAGTAAGATCAAAATCAAAATCTAGCAAGTAAAGGCACTAAAAGATAGTGATTATGCAGAGATGGTACAGAAAAAGAATGATTATTGAGAAATATAAGAACTAACAATGAACATACCAGGAGCAATGTAGCCGTAAGACCCTGCAATAGCTGACATGGACTCCGAAGCCCCGCCTTCGGACAAGAACTTGGCCAGACCAAAATCAGCCACGTGTGCCTCAAAGCTCGAGTTCAGTAAAATGTTGTTCGATTTCACATCCCTGTGCACGATCAGCGGCGAGTAATCATGGTGGAGGTAGCAGAGTCCTCTCGCAGCTTCAATGGCGATTTGGTACCTCACATCCCATCCCAAAAATGCACCTTTCTTACCACGCAACGCTTCTCCTAAGCTCCCATTACTCATGTACTCATAGACAAGGAGGTTGGTCTCCTTGTCGGAACAAAACGCGAGCAATCTCACAATGTTCCTATGTCTGATGTTTCCTAGTGTCTGAATCTCTGCTCTGAAGCCATGGTCGTGGTCGTTGTGACCGAACCCAAGAAGCTTTTTCACAGCTATTTCTACCCCATTGGGGTTTTTTCCTGGGTAAACGATCCCAGCCCCCCCCCTGCCTATGACATTTCCGTCTTTCACGCATTCGAGAACATCGGATACTGTGAATTCAAGCTTCTGGAAGGCTGTGATCTTCCAGGAAGCGGGGCCGGTTCTTCTGAAAGACTTGGCCTTGATGATGACAATAGCAGCAAAAACTAAAGAGCAAATCAGGAGGCTGAGGGCTAAGATCAGCTTCAGATCTCCATTGGCTTTTCCGGGTGGTCTTGAGATTGTTGTGAGGTTGCAGGGGTTGCCCAGGAGAGAACCGCAGAGCTGAGGATTGCCGGAGAAGGACGACGCGTTGAAGAAGGAGAATTGCCCGGATTCCGGCACCTTCCCGGAGAGTTCATTGAAGGAGAAATCTGCAGTTACCAAGCTCTTCATTGTCCCAATTGATCCGGGTATTGTTTCGTTTAAGCGGTTTCTTGATAAATTCAGGTAATTCAGGACCTGGATGTTGGAAATCTCCGGCGGGATTGAGCCGGAAAGGTTGTTCTGGCTCATGTCAAGGTAAGTCAAGTGTTTACACTCTCCAATCTCCGGTGGAAACTGGCCGGAAAAAGAGTTGTGACTGAGGTCAAGCTTCAGCACCTGATGGAGCTCTCCAATGGCAGGTGGGATCGGCCCGAAGAATCTGTTTCCATTAAGCAAAAGGATCTGGAGAGAAACAAAGTTCGAGAGTGACTCCGGCAAGGAACCAGAAATCAGATTGTTCGAAAGATTGATCTGGCTTAACTTCACAGGTTTGGACGAGGTATTGCCATTTTCAGACAAGGTTCCTGAGAGGTAATTGTTCTGAAACTCTGCTAAAGTGAGCTCAGGCAAGTAAATAAGCCCACTTGGGATGCTACCGTTAAGATAATTATCACCTAACCTCACCCTCGTCAGGCTAAAACACGTCCCTAACGATACTGGGATTGCCCCGAAAAGGGAATTTTCTAAGAGAATTAGTACTCTGAGCTGATTAGTATAACACAAGTGAGGAGGGATAGTACCAGTGAGCTTGTTGGAGGACAAATCGAGCACGCGAAGCGTCCCATTCTTACCAAGACCGTGAGGGATGATTCCGGTGAAGTTGTTCTTCCACATCCCCAGAGTTTCCAAATCCGGCAAGTCAGCAACATAGTCAGGAATCGAGCCATGAAGTCTGTTCATGAACAGGTTCAAGAGTTTGAGCTGTTTAAGGTTGCTGAACTCGAATGGGATCTCTCCGGTGAGCGAGTTGTTCGAGAGGTCAAGGCTGACCAGGTTTGTGAGGTTCCCAAGTTGCTCCGGGATGGGGCCGGAGAGGAGATTCATGTACAAGTATAAAGTGTCCAGTGACTTCAAGTTCCCGAGCTCCGGCGGAACCTCCCCGTCCAATCCACAGCTTGACAGATCCAAGTGTACGAGGTTCACCAGGTTACCAAGCTCTACCGGAACACCCCCTTCAAAGACATTGTAATATCCCAAGTAAAGCTCTTTAAGGTTAGTGAGATTACCCAATTCGCTCGGGATCTTCCCCTGAAGATCATTTCCCGACAAAGACAAGTACTCCAATTCAGCTAAACCTCCGTAGCTTCTCGGGATTTCCCCGGAGAAGTAATTGCCACTGAGGTCCAAGTAACTGAGCTTCTTCTTCAGCTGCACAACCCCAAGAGGAAGCGTGGCTCTCAAGTTATTGTTGTAAGCATCGAAAACCTCCAAGCTCGCCAAATTCGAGTAGTTCCAGGCCAATCCGCCGCTGAACTGGTTGTTGGAGACGTTAAGTGACCGGAGAGAACTCAAATTCGACATCTCGATCGTACCTGTGAAGTTATTTCCTGCAAGAGAGAGCACAGTGAGCTGGTCAAGCCTGAGGATTTCAGGCGAAACAGAGCCGTGGAGGTTCATGTCTGTTAAGTCAACCGAAACAACTCGTCCTTTGGAGCATTGAATCCCAACCCAAGAACAAACCGAGCTGGGATTAGAGGAATCCCAAGAGCTCAATACCGGATTCGGGAACTCGAAACCTTGTTTGAGCTTAACCAAGACACTGAAATCACTGAGCAAAGAAGATGACCAAGAGGTACCAACAAGAGACAAGATCAGTGCCAAAACAAAGAAATGGACCATGGTTTATCTTCTGGGCTTCTGGAATAGTTTATTTTTTGAGAAAGTTGAGTTTGGAGTGTAGGCTTAGAGACTCAAACATCTCCAGAGAGAAAGAGACTCCAAATACAAAGAACAAGCTAAGCCCCTCCTATATCTTCTTCTGGGCAGAAGAAAAGACAAGGTTTATTGATTTTCTTTTTCTTTCTTTTTCATTGAAATGAAAATATTATATATATTTTATAAAAAATTGAAATTAGGGGAGCAAAAATAAAGGTGATGACCTGTACCTTTAGCTTTAATCAATCCAAGGATGATCTTTCTTGCTTTGAATGAGAGGAGATGGATTTGCACTTCACTAGCTGAAAATGTCCATATTGTCCAAATAAAAAGAAGATACAATTCATGTAATAAAAGATTGCTTAGATTATATCCAAAGCTGACCAAAAAAAAAACATAAGTTGACTGTGCTATGCATGGAGGATCCAAGGAAATTATAAGCAATATCAGCAGTGCACGTGTCGACCGATGATTGGTTTGAATTTTACATTTTCATCTATTGTGTTAAACATGAATAGTACCTAATTTTTACTCAGAAGAGAAAAAATTCTCTCTGGGCAGGAAACATGTGCCTGCAATCAGCAGAGATGTGTAAGAAGTAAAAAAAAGGATGATTATTAATATATCATTACTTCTGGTGGTTTGAATAATGATTGTATAATCATGCTGTATAGATAGGTTGCATAGAAGAAGGAACCAAGTAAGCTTTTTCTCTTCCCTCTCTCTTTAGCTTTAGTGCTTCTCCTTCCTTTTGCCCTACAGGGTTGAGGACCAACTCTATGTAAATTTTATATGTGAATGCACTTGACACTAAAGCTCTCTAAAAGAAGATAGGGATAATTGTAAAAATGTATCTTAAGATATTAACTTTTTGCAAGTCGTATTTTTGTTGTTTGATAATTGCAAAAAAGAGCTCGGAACTTGCCTTATTGTTGCACTCGGTAGATTTGGTTCGAAATGACGATTTTACCCTTGAAATTTTAAATTTAAAGAATAATAAGTAAAAAAAACAAAAAAAAAATCCAGAAATTTCACTTCTCTTACTTTTCTTCTTCCTTTTTATACTTATTATTTGTTAAAGGATAAAACTGTCATTTTGAAACAAAATTACACAAATGCAACAAAAAGACAACTTAATGACAATTTCTTGCTAATATCAAAGAACAAGGGTACAACTTGTAACAAGTGAGGTTTTTTTTTTTTTTTTGCAATTATCCCTAGAAGAAATGGGGAAGTCCTAAAGAGAGTTTGAAAAGTAAAAGCAGATCATATAACTATGTGTCTCTACAGACAGTGTTTGCTTTTTTAATCTCCCACTTCAGAAAAGGAAAAATACAAGAACCAATGCATTATTGATCTAAGTTCAAATATGATAAACTTCTGCCTCTAGCCTCAGAGTCAGAAGTCAGAAGTGATAGTGAGAAAAATGAACCAACATAGACAGAAGTTTCAGACAAACAAAAGGGGGGAAAGCAAAGCAAAACCATATTTGTGGAAGGTGCTTTCCTCTTGTGGTGTCCTTAGCTTTTCTTTATACTCAATAATGCAATGTATCATTGCTTCACGAGCACATGTGACATGGAGAGTACATGTACTATCATCCTCAGCTACACACACACAAAAAAAAGTATGAAGATCAAAGATTCGCCCTTTCACCAAGGGATTCTGAGGCAGAGAGATCGGCCAGTCTCGTGTGCACCATAGCACATATCTCCAAGGGTTAATTGCCAAAACCTATCCTAGAGTATTGTCCACCCGAAAAAAGACCATGTCTTTCGTCCACGCTTTTAAGGTGCACAAAGTATTGTCCACCGTCGTTTTGTGGGAAACAGCGGATACAACTGTGGCTTATTATTTCGGATAACACTAGTCATTTTGCAGTAGATTTGTAGGCAATTCATAATGCATTCAATAGTTTGGGGCAATTACAGTTTTCTAACAGACGACGGTGAACAATACTTTGTGCACCTTAAAAGCGTGGACAAAAGATAAGGTCTTTTTTTTTTACCGTGGACAATACTTTAAGATAGGTATTGACAATTAACCATATCTCCAATGTTGGAGTTCACTAACTTTCATCACTAACCTCTCTGTTATAGCGAGTGTAATGGACCGTTATCAAATGGAATCCAAGATTGAGGATCCATTTGCTGACGAAAATGAATGTTTTTAAAAGTATTGGACCCCGGAACAAGATTTAAAAAGAAAGAATGAATAAAAGGTCCAAATTTCAAAAAATGAAAAGGGCAGAAGGACAACATATATGTGTTAATATATTAAGGATAGCATTAACATTATTTTGTAAAGAATTCTCAAGTATAGAAGACAATGTTGTTCTTTTAATAATGAAAATGATTCAGAATAAAAAGAGAAGCATATTGTCCCTTGACTGGAGGACCATTTTTTTTTTTTTGAAAAAGAAAAGATAGAAAGAAGGACAGGAGGATCAGAGCTTTGCAAAGACAATGTAAAAGCATTTCACGCCTAGGAAACTTTAAAAAAATTATTTACTTAAAGAACAAAGGAAGCATCTTTGGAAGGTGACAAGAATAATCCTCGTTCTTATGCATCTGTTGCTAAAGGGAATTTTGAACACAAGTTTGTGAACTGGTAGTAATGCCAATAACTTCTGTTTCTAAGAGTATATGTACGGAAAGAACTCGTCAAATCTAGAGATGATCGGGTTCAATCCTTATATCCGATGTCTGGTTTCTAATGTTGTCTACTCGAAATAAATTATGCAATATAAAAAAAATATGAGAGAGCACAAGTCCCTAGTAAGATAGCAATGACAAGTTCGTCTCAAAGTAATTGAATGACATCCTTAAAGTAAGACTCCAACACAACCTGCCTAACCCTTTTTTTCATTTTCTCTATTTGAATATGTTGTGAACCACACCACTCCCAAGATCAATGACAGTCCCATTTTGGAAGTTACTTGCAGGTTCATAAAGCACTTAATGTTTCAGCAAAAACCAGTACCATTCTTTGGATTTGGAGTTTGGGTGGGCTTATAAGGTTCACTGCAAAAGAATTTTGAGATACTTTTTTTATACCTTATGGTAGAGAATCGTAAATTTTTTCTTGGGTTGATTGCTAAAAAATTCATTATGTATTGTCCACTTGCGAAAAACTACATTATGTATCGTCCACGCTTTTAAACTACACTATCTTTTGACCACGGTCGTTTACTTACAAATTTTGGAATATTCCGATCAAGTTTTGAAATATTCCATTGAAATTAGGGACGTGGACAATACATAATGTAACAGATGCATAAAATTAGGGACATGGACAATACATAACCTCATTTTGAGATTCGTCTTTTATTTTTTACTTTCCCTATAATTTTCACCACTCAGTTGAAAGTTCTCCTAAAGAAGCTAACCAACTCATAGACTCAGAAGCATTCCCAATAAATGTAACTCAATCAACTTTGCCCTGTACTGAAGATAAAGTTTTAGATGACCATTGACTAGAGGAATGTCTGGGAAGGTACCTGATTGCTCTTAGCAAAGTCTCTGGTCATTGTCTACGATGTAGGAATCGAGACTCGTGCCTTCTCTGTGTTCTGACCATCAAAACGAAAGATAGGTAACAAGCAGAGAATAGTTGAAACTGTATAGCATCTAAAACAAAACAATAATCACTACCGCACCAGTTTGTACCTGAACTAGGACAAGACTTGTTTCTTAAACTTCTTATTAACCTTCAACAACAACAAAAATCAAGGCATGTCAAAGCGTTTTGAGCAATAGGATCTAATGTCTTGAAGTACAACTACAACAACAGGATGAAGAGGACAACTATGCAAAGTGGGGAGCTCTTACAATAATTTAGTCACCACACTTGCAACCAACCCATTAAACCCCGTAATCTGCAAAACCCTTGTCCTCTTGTTTGATTTAAAAAAATATATAATAGTTTTTTTTTCAGTATAAATACAGTAGTTCCAAGACAAGTATCATTAATAGTATAATCATTTTTGTTTAAGCAAATGTTCATACTTTATACCTAAAGTCCTCCCAAAATACTGGCAAACGACAAATCGTTATCTCTTGTCCAGATTTTTCACTGTCTGCACTGCCAAACAAGAGCAAGATCTCTTTCTGAAGTATCCAGGACTCAGCTCTCTTTCCAAGCACATGAAGCAAGAACTAATGGAGAATCTTGTGTTAGATTGTATGCAGAACAATATAATTCGATAAATACAATAAAAGAAGGCAGTATCCATGTTGTGAAATTAATAACTGAATAGACACCTCTGCAAGGTATCATACGAATAATATAAAATTGCAAACCAATGAGCACATAAGATCGTGTATAACATTTGAAAAGGGATCCAACAATCATTTTTTCTTTCTTTTTCTACAAGGAGAACCTCATATATATACTAAATGTCTAAGCTCCTCTCATAGAAGTCAGTGGCTAGACAACATGTCTCTATCACAATATCATTATCATTATCTAGCTACACCATATCGGGTAAAAATAAAGATAACGGTAGAATATATTTATTACCAACGAAGTAGTGATTACAGATTTATTTAAACTAGTAGGTCGTTGGAATGATCATATCGGTCACTTTAGGCCTCCATTAACATAATGACAAGCTAATCTACTTTAACCCTCTCTCAGATCTCTCTAAGCATACTATCCACCCTTCAAAATTCGTAATATGCTTCTGCAATTAAACTTGGCTAAATCACTGACCTTCCTGCATATTAACATGGCAAACCAATTTATCTGCAACATGAACCAGATTCGATATCTCAACAAGCTCCTTCCAAGTTAGATTTGTTGCATTTCCCTGAAACAGGAACAGCAAGTTACTTACAAATTACAACAATACCCCTACTCTAGAACTGAGTGTTTGGTTGCAAAAGAGGTGGATCAAAGATCATGAAATTTAGAAAATATTAAACCTCAATGGAGCAAGTGGATCATCCCAAACCCGAGCTCAAGCCTCCATTACCAGAAACCTCTCCGGATTAGATGACATTTCCACATCATCTATACAAGTTGATCAACCAAGTCCCAATAACCTAGCAATACACTCGTAAATGGAACAATCGATTGATTCCTCAGAAATCACATTCTGCTTGAAACCTGAAATCATTGAGCTCCCATCAACAAATTTTCTCTCAGGCATTTTATCAAACAGTTTGCGGGCAAAACCCAGAGCTCCAGTGAAGTCCTAGGTTCAGGAGACGGGCACAATATTGGGTCAGGACTCGGAAACTTCTGGTCTTACTCTAAATAGAGAAACAGAATAAAAATGTGATACAAAGAAGCCCACAGATAAGAGCACGTCCAGTGGGACGGCTCGGATCGAGTCCCGGGTCCGAGGCTGGGGTTAATCCGAGACCCAAGATCCAAAAC
>JAYMSV010003302.1:0-10055 GCA_036897745.1 Erodium moschatum | reverse complement strand
GCCGTCCTCGCAGAGTCCCCCGCCGATCCCAATCTCCTCGTCCAGTCTGCTGCCGCCATAGGAAGCTTTGCCTGCGGGGTCGATGCCGGCGTCCGGGCCGTCCTCGATGCCGGTGCCTTCCCGCACCTCCTGGCTCTTCTCTCCAGCCCCGAAGAGAAGGTAATTTTTTATTCATAAGATTTGATTTCGGGCTTATTTTGTGCTTGCTTGACGAGAAATTGATTGGAAGAAGTGAATTTGTGCATTTTCGTTGTTATGAGGCTTGGGAAATAGGTAATTCGGTAGAATTTAAGAACTCGCTAATCCAAGCCTAATTTAACTTCTTTGTTCGGGGAAAATGCTAGCTTGGTGGGTAGTGAGGTTTGATTTGAATGTTATTGGGTCCTGAATCTTGTTTCTGGCTTCTGTTTGGCCACCCGGAGTACCTGGACAAGTAATTGCACGCCATAACTCAAGGTGTATGGTTTTCTTATGTTATAATTCTATAGTTCTGGAAAAAGAGAGTCCTATATGTACTTTTTTATATCTAATTTGGTTTAGTATACTAAAAGTCTGAAACTAGGTAGCAAGAAAAATAAGTTTGGCGTCCAATGCACAGCTTCATAATAAAGACGTTGTTGCATAACTAGGGATCAAATAATCATTGGGCAAGGAAAAACTTGAGAAGTTTGTGATTACTGTAATATCTAAATGAGCTACCTGCTTTTGGTGCACATATATTCATCCCTTATCATTTAAGGAGTCATTGGATGGTGAAGAATACGACTATTGCAGAGCTGGGATTGTAATGGGTCCTTAACATGGCACGTGTCATTCCTGAATCCCAACCCTGTATCTCAATATCAAACTCTTTTCTCACTCTTATCCCGACCCAAGTGAGTAAACACTTAAACTCTATTTTTTTTGGAAATTCGGTAGACGGGAAATCGGTAGTAGCATAATGGAGCAAAGATCTTGAAAACTTATCATTGTAGAATGGTGTGAAATTTTAATCTTAATGATAGAGGTACTATTTAAGCTGATGTTTTAATCGGGTAAATTTCAGTCACAACAACTCAATTTTTGCGCAACACTGTTTCTTCCATGCATTACCACGAGGGAACTCTACTAGTCTACTTAAGAAATCTATTAACTTTCTTTGTAATCTTGTGTTCTTCTTATATAGTTAGCCACCAATTGGTGGTGTTTTTGCAACATATAACAATAATTTTGGTTTTGGTTTGAGTATTACTCAAGTCGGTTATGATATATGTGTGTTAAAAACTGTCCCTTTAGTGGAGCAGGGCAGGATAGATATGCCACATCCGGTCAGATTATAACTAAACTTTCAAATGGGGTTTTAATGGTAAATAAATACCTAATATCATTTGAAAAAGAAGCAGAAGAAGAGATAGTAGACAACCTTCTTTGCTTGTTTGGTGATTTCCCACCATTGCAAAACAACCATCCTAGAAAAATGCTTGGTTGATGGTATGTGTTTTCCCTGGGTAATCAAGGTAGAATCGGTTTTATAATGATGATGTATCATTTTCATTTGGGCCTCAACCAATTTTACAATTTATAGCTTATGCTTAGCTCTTTAGTTTGTTGTTTCTGTTGCTCTGTCTTATTTGGTAGCTGCTTCTTAGAGTTGGTAATCATAAAGCAGTTTCTTCATTTTTCGTTCTTGATGTTCAATCCATGTAGTTGCATTTCATTTCAGTGACTAGTATGGTTAAAATGCAAAAAAAAAAAAAAAAAAAAAAAAATATTCCAGTTGCCCACATGTGTGCACTTTCATCAAAGAGTTGTTATTTGATTTACTATAAATTATTATGGTAACATGTTGAGGTGGCATGCATGTGTAGGAAGCATTGCTTGGTTGCTAGACTTTATTATCCCAACATGACTTAGTGTATGTCCTTTTTTATTGTAGTCATTGTTCATTGTTTAATTTTATATTTTTGATCGGCAAGAAAGGGAAATATTATTGAAAAGAAAGCGAGATCCCTAAATGGGATCAACGCACACTCACCTGCCAGTTGATTGCTCAATATATCTTCTCAGACCTTTTGAGTTGAAGTTTTGCTGGGTAGAGTTGATCATCTTGACTTAATCCACCAAAGTCTCCATTTTAAGTCAGCCTACTCATGTAAAATTTCCAACATTAACTTAAGTCTGTGATTCTTAGGCAAACATATAACACTATGAAACTTGTTTTCTTACACAGAAATATACAGTAGTGAGTAACTCATTGTCTATCTTTTGGATGGCTTTGTCTTTTCTTCAGGTTCTGGATGCTGGTGCTCGCTCCCTTAGGATGATTTACCAATCAAAACTGGCTCCAAAGTATGATTTCCTTCAAGAGAAAAACATGTCCTTTCTTCTTTCATTATTGAATAGCAAAAATGAAAATGTAACTGGACTTGGTGCAAGCATTATAACACATTCGTGTGAGACAACTGGAGAACAGAAAGCATTGGCTGATGCTGGGGTTTTAAAGAAACTTGTTTCCCTTCTTGAAGGTTCTCTAAGTCAGAGAGATGCTATGTTAGAGTCACTAGCTACAATAGTGAAGAACAATCCTGAAGTTGTAACGGAATTTGCAGAAATGGAAAGCAGAAAAGCTCTGAATTCTGTAATTGAGTTAACAAAGGATAAATATCCCAGGACAAGATTACTTGCTTGCATGTGCTTGATTGTGATAAGGAATACGTCTTCTTCCTATTTGCAAGATTTAGGAATCAAAACCAAGTTGATATATTTTTTACTTGAGCTTCTTGATGATCCTGGTCAAGTTGGAGATGAAGCTTCCCTTGCTCTGGCCAGTTTATTTTCAGAAAAAGAGGATGTACAGAAACTAGCATTCGAAGCGAATGCTATCGATAAACTTTTCACCCAGTTGCAGAAGAGTCCGTTTCCCAAACGTTTTCAAGGAATATTGCATGCATTGGCTGCTCTTTGCTCTGATTTAGAGACCTGCAGGTCTAGGTTTCTATCATTGCAGGTTGGTTGTCTCATGGAATGCATAAACATGCATTTTTATTATTGCCTGTTTGCTACTACTATCTTTTCTTTTTATATCTTATTATATCTTTTTAGTGAATATGGTTCTGAATCAAGCATTAAGGTGATAAACCTATGCATCCCTACAAATGACCCAAATACTGCATGCTTTCATGTTTTTATCAAGCTATTAATCCCTTCTTTGTTTTCATAAGCCTCCAGCAACCCTCCTGTACTCTGCAGATCAAACAAACATTTTTTTTTTCCGATCAGTAAAAATGACATTTGTTAAAGGAGAAACATAATGAAGCATCCTAGTTGATAGGGTTTAACATGTCAATTTAGAATCTATTTTATTGTTTAATTCTGTTTTCTAATTGTTCACGATAATATTAGCGAGTTACCTTGGTTTATTTCCTATGTCTGGAACCCTTAAAGGCGGTACCACCTATGACTTAGTAGATCACTGTCAAATATATGAGGAAATCACACATTGATTTTATTTTATGTACACGAGTATTCTGACCTACTGCAACTTCTAATACATTCTTATGAATATAGGTACTGAACTTTGTAATTGATGGGCTGATTCATGATAGCACTGACGTACGGACTGCAGCTTGTATTTGCTTGAAAAATGTTTCTCGATCAATCAAGGTTAGGATCAGGGCATAATTACGGATATTAAAATATCAAATATGTATTGATATTATGTTACTAACTTGTTATTCAGAATCTTAGTGCAGGTCATTTTATGAATGAAAAAATTATCATTCCCTTGGTCCGGCTTTTGAGTGACCCGTGTACTTCTGTCCAGGTTTGTATTACTTAACTTGAATCTTTGGAATGAAGTATATTATGGTGATTACTCATCTATTATTGTGTTAATTGCTTTTTAAATTTATTTATTTTGCCATGTCAACAACATAACCATTGACTAAAGGCAAGAAATCAAAGTTCATGACTGGTAGTATGGGATTTTGAAATTTCAGGACTCCGGTATCTTCAATCCTTTTAAAATGATAAGACATGAGAACACGTAGTGTTTGACTACATAACCAATAAGTTTGTAGAACTTGAATAAATATAGACATCGGTAATATCAACTAAAGCCCGTGTGTCACTGACCAACTACCTTGCATGTTTGTATTACAAGTTACAATCATGGGTACTTGATTTCACCCAAATCTTAAGTTGTCTATTAGTTGTGCTTTACCAACTTGCTTAAATCAATTTCTCTGACTTAAGTATTTGTTTGACATCTTCTAACTCTAACAGTGATCTTATTTTCAGGTTGCTGCTCTTCGTGCCACAAGCAACATAGTAGTCGACTTTACAACACATAAGTCCATATTTATACAGTGTGGAGGTGTCAAACAGCTCGTTCAATTATCAAAATCAATGGATACAGCCATCAGGTTAAATGCTTTGTGGGCTTTGAGGAACTTGATGTTCCTTGCAGACAACAAGTCTAAAGAAGGGACACTGTTGGAGCTTACTGCAGCAGCACTAGCAAGCCTTATTTGTGGTAATGTTGCATTATGGGTGTACCATTGTTACTAATGTGATGGTGAATGGAAATCATTCCCTGATTGCCTTTTACATTGCAGACCCTGAGCCTTCTGTCCAGGAGCAAGCTATGGCACTTGTCCGCAACATGGTTGATGGATGTATAGACTCTATTGACTTTATATTTGCAGAAGAAGGTATTATTTTAGATGCCGTCGGGAGGCAATTGCAGAGTGCTTCCAAAACTGAAATTGGGATCCAGGTACAAAGTCTATTAAGTGGAAGCTCTAGGACGATATACATTAAACTAAAAGATTTTCTTTTTGTAGTATAAGCTCTGGGACGATATACATTAAACTAAAAGATTTTCTTTTTGTAGTATAAGGTCAAGATCAAATCCGACTTAATTGTAAAGGATGGTTTTGCCTAGGGGTGAGCAGCGGTCGGTTAACCTAATTGACTCTTTCTGCGCCTATATTTGTAGACATTTCGTCCCCGGTCCCCACGCCTCCTAGCCCTTCTCCTCGATCTCTGCTCTGCTTTTCACCCGAAAGCAGCTTAATAGAAATCTACACATTAAATGCTCAGGATAAGTTTTCAAATGTGAGAGAGAGAAAGAGCGATGGATGCGGTCGAGAGTAGACGAGAGACAGAGAGAGATTCGTCGCGAGAAAGTGTATAGAATGAATGAGAGAGAGATTGGGTGTAGTCTCTTAGGATTCCCTCTAGATATCAAACAAAAGGTCACGAGCTGAACACGTGGAGACTCCAAAACCTTCAGTCAACTTCAACGGACGGACGAGATATGATTCACCAATGAAGACCAAGCCATTGATCTCCACGAGATGTGTGGTGGATATGAAGCCACGTGTTGATGTGATCCGGTGCCGGTTTCGTCGGTTAGCCGGCGGTTCTCGCACTGACGAACCGGCAGTCTACTGAAAAACGGCCAGTTAGGCGATTTTACGCTGCCGGTTCTCTGGTTACGGGTTCTCCGGTGCCGGCAGCAGTCGGTGTTGGTCGGTTTCTCCGGTTGCTGTGATCTTTGCTCACCCCTAGTTTTGCCCTTAAATGTGATGTGTAACTCTAATTCCTGATATTTTAAAAGATCAATTCTGTTAGTATCAGCTTTTGGTTTTTATCTATTCCTATAATTTAATAAATTTCCATGTACACTCTCCTGTAGGGAATGTATGTACTATGCAATGTAGCTAGTGGAAATGAGATGCATAAGGAAGCTGTCATGCACCAGCTTTTCCCCAAAGCTAGCAACAGCATCCAATCATTTATGATCAAACATTTGCAGAGTAATGACAGCAGATTACGAACTGCTGTTACCTGGACAATTATAAACCTCACTTCTCCATCCAGTCCCGGTGCATTTGGTCGGATTGTAAAACTACGAAATGCTGGCATGATCACCCAATTAAAGAATATGGCCAATGATCCTTGCATCGATGTAAAGGTCAATAATAGATGCACCTCACTGTTATGCTTTATTATCTTTTCTTTCATACAAAATAATATCTGATTCTCTATTTGCTGCAGCTTCGTGTAAGAACTGTGCTGGGGCATTCTATGACATTTGTTGATAATCCGGCATTATCCATCTTGTAATTCATGCAAACCACAATGAAGAAGAGATAGCTATTCAGTTTGTTCCTCTGCTTCGCCTTTTTGTAAGATGTAATACAGCCATCTCTGTAGCAGCCTACAACTTCCTGGTATGTAATCAATGATTATTTGTGTTCCTTTACTGTTGGGGGTGATATGCAAGTTGGATATTTAATGGGTTTAAGTTCCTAAAATCATGCTCTTAATGATATATAATTCAAATCACCGAATTTGTGTTTAAGTATTTATTTTGTTGGATATAGAACTTTCATGAACATTCAATATTGTGCATGATTACATTTGAAACCCCTTCTTTCTCCATTACATTCAAGAAGGGCGTACTCAGAAGCAACAATAGTAATCCAAGATACAATTTACAACTAAATATCCAGATTTGGAAACAGAGAGACTGTTTAGTTTCGTTTCAGCTATTTATTATTGCATTTGTCGAATTTTCATGTACATAATCAGTATGGTTTCTTGCGTTTTACATTTTTCATTTCTCATGCATTCTTATAACTATGTTTAGCACTGACCGTAAAAAATTCGTAACATTTCTGATCATTAAAAGAAATCATCTTTTATTTCCATGCTCAATCGGAGTTGTAAATTTTTGATACATGAGTTGCATATTCATCTGTTTTACACTTTTTCTTTTACAGGCAAACATATTGCTTGTAGTTTTTCTATTAAAGAGCAGTGCGGGAGCTAAATTACTCTTTTCCATTCCCGGTGACCAGGTTGACTTACAAATATCATTCGTGTAATGCATTATGTATCTGGATTTTGTTGTTATATTCGAGCGGTCCTTGTAGTCTAAACTCTCTTTTTCTCTATCTGATATGAGTGTACAAATACATCACCTGCAATATATAAGTTCAAAGGTTTGTCTATGGGAGGCTACTCTTTTGGGCATAGCTCCAATTGCTGTGGATGAATATTGCTTTAGTGATGTCTTTGGCACAAACTCTTATCATGTGCATTTGAACTTGCTAGGTCATTCCATGTGATTTGTGGGATGCATGTCAAATTAATAACGTCGATGTCCAAAAATGATACTCCATTTTGTGCTCGTTTTGGTTTCCAAGACTAACAATCAGGTACAAACCTTCACGGTTCTATTGTGAAAAGTGCAAACTACAAACCTTCGGGAAGTGTTCACACTTAACTGTGAACAACTTGTTGAAACTTGTTTACATTTCATTTGAATTTTGTGAAGAAGGCGTACAAGTTTTTCCACGAAGTTGTGAACTGTTTTCTATAAATTGTTTCCATGTTTGGAGGCTGTAGTTTATACCGTAAGAGAAAGGTTTGCACCAAGTGCTTCCTTTCCAAAATATTAACATTGTTCAAAGTTAGGGTTGAGTGTATTTAATTAGGTTTAGTTTTTCTGTAAGCAAAATAATGATAGCACCATGATGGAAATGGAATGGAATAAAAGGGATGCTTTGGATATTAAATGATTGGTTAAAACACATACACTAGCAAAACTATAGTGTCATGATGAAATAAACAAAAATGGAACTATGGAAATATGTACCATTTATGTTGAATGGAATATAGTATATGTTCCAAGGAAGGAACCAAGTGGGTGATACTGAAACAAAACCAAAAGTTGTGTATAACTTAAACTAACTGCGGGAGCAAATTTAGAGCTAATTCGAGCCAATCTTCTCCGTGTTTGTGTCATCCGAGGGCCATATCACCGTCTCCATGAGACGTTGGCGCATCAACTCCAAGTTCTCATCCGATATTTCCTTGTAGATTTGCCCATGATCACATTTCTGTTACAAAAAAAATGAAGAAGTGGTTAACATAGTATCTGAATTTGGTTTGGTATTGGAATTGTTGCTTATTTTTGTTTCCTTGGCGCTCATATATTCTTGGTTCAGTCTGGTTTGAAAGTGATGGAGCATTGAAGTACCTCACATAAAAAAATGTGATTTGATAGATAGCTTAAGTTTATGAGTTTTTTTTTTCGTTTCAACCATCGATTGTGTCGTGAGTAAGAAAACCAATTGATTACCTTGATCCACTTTCCGTACAGGTGTAGGCGTGTTACCATTACTCTTTCAGCAAGATCTTGCCTCTCCTGTCAATGGAAAACAAACTGTCATGTAAATATGAACTCACAGTGTTCCTCAATCTGTTCTCATAACTAGAGCACAGCTTTTACATGAGGTAAATGCTATTGAAAACTACCTTCCCAAGGCTACGGAGGAAGAGTTTTCCATCTCCAGGTTTGTTTGACACAAGGAAACTGTCAGCATCAAAATCAAAATTTTAGACAGACATGTTCATAAGCATATGTTTTGCAACAAATGTCGACTAGATCATCTCAAGGTTTTCTGAAACAATAATCAACAACTATACTTTCATAGGAAGCAATATGATGGCAAATCCTGACATGACATAACTTTTTGAACATACAAATGTGCCATGAACAAGTTTACTACATTGGAGTTTTAGTTGATGAAGATCCCACTTACTCGTAGAACCACCGGTACTCTGTCGGGTTCATCTCGTACAGCTGGGTAAGAACTGTCCTCACAGCCTTGGAGGTAAAGTAATTCACCACTTGCTGCAGGGAGAAACATCCTTAATATCAGCTAAAAGAACATTATAAATCTATGTTCAAGTCTACCAGCAAATTAGCACAAGCATAATAATCAAGGACAACGAGTGACTGAAATCATAGTTGGCTGCTAAAATTGATTGATTCCGTTTCCTTACCGCCTTAACATCCTCGAAAGAGTCCTCGTATTGGCCTCCCAACTCGCTGACGATCACCATCCTCCGACTCTTCCGTTGCTTCCTAAGACTCCGATTAACGTTAACACCTGAAACCATTTTGGCCGATGAAGTGAAGAGCTTGTGCTTCGAGCTCCTTCGCATGACTACGTCTCCACCAAGAGTAAGACTCTTGACAGCCATTGGAGTGACAGTGGGCACAGACAAAGCCCTGACCATGCCGATGCCGAAGATTCAGAAAATCAAAACCCAGATGGGAAAATCAATCAATTTGAGGAAAGAGGAAACTCTGAGTTGAGTTGAGTTGAGGGGATTGAAAAGGCTGAAGAGGGTATCCGAGAAAATGAGGGGGAGGAGAAGGAAAAGGTCAAGGAAATAGGTGATGGTGCGAGGAAGAAAAATCACGAGGTCGAAAATCGTCCACTCCATCTCCATCTCCATCTCCATCTCCATCTCCACAACAAGCCAAAACCAAAATCAAAACTTCTGTCTCCCAAACGTGTTTTGGTGTTCAGATTCGGTGAACTGATGGCTCTGTTTTTCAACTTTGGGAAGCAAAGGAACTACTCTTTGAAACGGAACTACGTTGCTATTTGTCCGTGTGAACTATATTTAGAACTGTGTAGAGTTTCACGTGGTTTATACATTAATCGGTTTATCACCCATTGAAATCTCTATTTATTTTTGTGCGCTTTGGAGGATAGTGGCTGAATAACGTGAAAACGTGATCGTTTTATTGATGTAACTAAATAAACGAGTACACAACTTTTAAAGTGGAAATATAGAAAATATGAGACATAGTTTTGCCCCTCACCGAAGCGTGGGATAAAGATGCTTAACCTATACCTATGGAGCTTGGCTAATTCAGGTACATAATTAGGGGGAGAACCCATAGTCATACTATGAGACGCGCAAAGAATCCAACATTCTTTTCCTTACTCGATTCGGACGGACCTGTGTTGTTTGGAGGACACGCTTACCCTCGGATAGAAGTGAGGAGGATCCCAGATCGTCGAGGAGGTCTTCAGGAAAAGGAGGAGGCTGAGGAGCGGATGAGTACTGATCCCGGGATAACATGGTGCAGCTTCTCTGGAACACCGTGTTTACTCAGATTGCTATCATTGGACCCAACGAGTGGCAGGCCTCGCCTCATGCCTATCAGGGCCGTTCTCCCTTGTCTGTGTGGAAGGACGGAT
>JAYMSV010003301.1:0-10056 GCA_036897745.1 Erodium moschatum | reverse complement strand
AACCGTGTTTTGTTTTGTTCCGGACATGCCCCGCGTCAGCCAGGGAGCGGCCACCAACGGCGCACGATTCACCAAAGCACGAAGCACAAACATGCTTCGTGCCCCCCCTGCCCGCACCCGCACCCTCCTGACCTGCCTTGCACCCTCCCCTTCTGCTCCCCTCACCCCACCTGACATGCCTCATGCACCTGCCTCGCAGATTTTCACCCCATGGGGTACATGCTCTAAGAGAGTTGCAAAGGAGAATCCCAAGTTCGGCGTCTCCCTCGGACCTCATTGTGACGGTGATGGAAGCAGCTGTATCGGATCAGGTTACAGAGGTTTTTGTCCATAACCTCTAGTATGGTACGACTCAAGAGTGGGTACTTGTGGCGAGGTGGTTTCCTCCATTGTTCTCCAAGACCAAACAGAAGAGGATATTTTTGCGGTTTCGTCAAGTTCAATACCATGTAATCCGTTTTGCTGATGATCGAATCACTCAGTGGGTTTAAATTCAATGTTCATAAACTCTTTGTTGCCATTTCCCGGCCTGGTAAAAGGAAATCTCGTTTGTACGGTGCGAAACAGAGATCCCATGTTCAAACACCATTGAAACAAATCACCCCTCTTCGGCGGAGACGAAGGCAAAGCAGGTATGCTCGGACCCGATTCACTTACAGAAGATTTTTCATACCCTTCCCCTGCAACTCCGGCGGGATAAAACCAGGAGCGGGTGGACTTATTACCGGAGGTACCTGTCGACGTCTCTGTTCTTCGGGAAGAGAATCTGCAACCGACTTTCGTGGGTAATCCGATCAATGAGCATGATCCTCGCGATTTGAATTCCGATCTAGAAGATTTAGTCGACCCCGCAATCTCTGGTTTGATTGAACCAGATTCGGTTGTACGATTGGAGGAGGAGCCGATGAATGGTACTCATTTGGTTGCGAATCAGGGTCCGGAATTGAATGGGCTCCAAGGTCCACTGGACAACGTGGGTGCTGATCTAATTCAGACGTAGGCCCATTTCACGTCCTTAGTGGTTGGGCCTATGGTGAATGGACCTAGTTCAGTTGTTGATTTTGCGGGTGGGCCTACGCAAGTGGAGGTGGAGCTCACAGGTACTACTCTTGCAGATATCAACGAAGAGGACTTAGTCGGGTCCACGGCTGAGCAGAACTTGAATCCATATACGGTTGAAGTTGAAGGATTTGCTGAGGAGCACAGAGATAGTCCATGGAAGGACGCCCTCCTCAATCCTCTAAAACGTTTGAGTCAGTCCCGGAAACATTTAGCGGATTATTATACCGCTAAGCACTCAAGGTCTTTGAGTAAGGAGAAAGCTAGTGTTCCACATCCTCGTGTTTGTGCTCCTGTTCAGTCCTACCAATGGCTTCAGAACCGTTGTTTTTTCTGCTTGTTTCAGGACTGTTAATCCTAAGTTAAAGGGCTAGTCCCTCGTTTAGTGACCGTTGTTCGAACTCTTTTTGTAATCGTTAGTCTCGTTCTTTCTAGATCCTGTCCTTCTAGAAGGGTTTCTTTCTTAATGAAATTTTCTGCGCTTATCGAAAAAAAAAAGATGAATTGAGTCAAGTAGAAGAGATACTGTCATCAACACATTGTGATCTTCTAAAGGAAACTAAAACAATGTGCATCCAATTGAATATATAAACTACGTTATCTCGTTCAATGTTTAAACATTTCAATTCAAGTGATTGTAAGTTACTATCGTGATGGGGAAATATGTATTTTTTACAAGGTAAAATTCATGACATTCGAGTCTTTATTTGGTCTGTTTTCGGCTCGGGAACAAAAAATAAATTGTGTATAATGGTGTGTCTATGGCAGAGAATCGAAGTTATATTCAATGACTTTGTTTCGCGTTGTTGTTATGATAGGTTCTTTCTCCATGATCCATCTTGTGTAATGGAGACTGATCAACAAAAAATGTGAAGCCAAATAAAACAAAGAAAAGTCCTACTCCAACCCAGTCTAACTTTCATAAAAATATGTTTCCAACCAAATGTATCCACTAAGTTCCAAACTGTGACAAGAAAGTGAAATCAAGCCAATTTAAGTATGCCACATGATAGGTGTGTTAACAGTGAGATCCTTACAAAGCTATTGCCACATAACAAATTAACATCATAACAAACGGAGAAGAGACATACATCCAACAACATCCATTCATGCAACAAATATTCCTCTATGATACAATTCCAATTGAGAAATGCAATTTCGGTTCCCAACTCAGATTTTACCCAAACTAACTATAGCCTCAACAACAATGGGTGGTGGTGAATGGATTTATTACAAATTACATAAATTTATCCTCTCCCACCTCGTTGTTTCTTCTCTTCCAGTCCCGCTGCTTCATTCAACATGTCCGCAGCATCCTTATGCATGTCCAGCTTGGCCAGCGCAACCGACTGCATGTAGAAGGCTGTTGGCCAGTCTGGATAAACACATTGTGCTTGCATCGCGTCCCGAAGGGCAGCATCCGGTTGATCACATAACAGGTAGCATAGGCTGCGCCGTGCAAAAACGGTTGGGGAAACCATTGTACCAACATCTATGAACTGCATAACGATACAACTCATTATCTGTAAATTTAATTAAAACATACCACTTATAACTGGTCGGGCTTCGACAACTAAAAAATCAAGCTTGTTAGTTGGGCTCGACCATAGCCAAAACATGCCACTTATATCGGATCTGGCTTCTCCAACTAGAAGCTCAACCTTGCTAGTTGGGTTTGACCCCAGGGTCTTTGCTCTTATATTGGCTCGGGCTTCCACAACTAAAAAATTAACTTTGCCCGCTGGGTTTGATCCTACTGTTCCTACCCTTTGTATTGATTCTTATGTTTTTTTGTATGGATTCAATATACTTCAACACTCCCCCTCATGTGCAAGTATGGACATCTACAACCAGACTCTGGTACCATGTAAATTTAGTAAAAACGGATCGCTTATACCGTATCGGGCTTCCACCACTAAAAGGTCAACCTTACTAGTTGGGTTTGACCCAGGCTTAATAAGTAGTATTTTTCCGATGTGGGTTCAATATATATTTCACATTTTCCACTCCACCTTAGCTCTCAACAACATTAAAATCCTGAGAAAACGAGTATATATGTACCTGTGAATAACAGTCGATTGCGGTCTTGAAATCCTTGTCGCGGAATGCATAATCCCCACGCTTCCTTGCCTCGAGCATATCTCTCATTTGTTGGGTCCATTCTTGAAAAGATAACTAGACATATGCATGCAAGAAGCCTATTAAGATAGAGTTCACAGAGAAATGCACAGGGCAAGGTCATACAGGTCAGTTACCTCATTAGTTCCTTCATCATCTCTATAATGTGTCATAACCAAGATCTGGTGTATTGCAGTTAGGTCCATACGGGAACAGGCCTCACCCATTGCTGACAGAGGACGTTGTGGAGTTGATGGAGCTTCCTCATGCTTTGAAATTCCAAGCATTACATATGATGGCACCTGCAAATCAGAATCAGAATAATCATACTTTTATACCAACGATTCAAAAGGATAATAGGTTGAATCATCAAAAGAAGACTCCATAATCACAAGATATGGAAGCTACTTACATCGGGTCTAGTTTGCAGTGGCGAAAGTGTTGAAACAAGGTCCTTTGTACTAGGCCGTTCCCTAGGTTCATATTGCAAACACTGAGAAGCAAGACCAACAACCACTGTGGCTTCTTCAGTTGAAAATTTCCCTTCTAAATGTGAATCCATTAAAAGATTGATGTTTTTACCCCGGATCATATCAAGCGCCTGCATACATGCAAATAGATGAATTTGATAAAAACACTTAAGCACAAGGTAATGCTCTAGATGCATGTCAATACTGAATAGATTAAGAAAACAATTGCTTAGTATGAATAGCATTTAGGGGAAATTATGTTCATCCCAAATGTGCATGCAAATTCCAATTAACACACTTGGCAATCATAGGACCATGGGTTAAGATTTGCACAAGTGACTTGAAAATTTAAGCAACATGGATCATAGGGAATGAAAATAGCATATAGTACAATAGAATCACTTACATGACTTGGAGGGATGTGTTTTCCACTTAGCAGGTCTAAAAGGACAGTGCCAAAACTGTACATTACACTTTCAGGGGTAACCCTTCCTGCACCCAGATATGGTCACAGGTGAGAGTAAATTCTAAATTTTAACAAAAACGGAAAAACAATATAAAAATATGAATTACAGATTGGCTGACTCGCATGGGTAAACAAAACGCCCAAACGCCAAAAAATCATCATCGGGGATTGATTAATTAAATAAGCCACAATGAGAAATATTTCACTATAAAGATGTAAGTCACAAAATAAATCATGTTATCAAAGTCAAAAAACAAAGTTCGAATGAATCTAGAGTTCATTGTCGGTAAGAGAAGTAACAATTAAGGAGAGAAGATATGTAGGATGTAATGTGTATCTCACCATACGTATTGAGGACCTTACCTAAGGATTATACATACAACTTTCTTTTAATTGATTCAGGCTATCTTAACCTAATGGATTTCATATTATCTTAAATGACCCTTATTATGCAATTGTGGGTAAAAATTATGTGCATTTGTTTCTAGTGAGTGTTGATGTTACCTCAGATTAGAATGATAAAAATAGCACAGAACAGGGGTGTGTGGGTAAGGTCAAAAGTTAAAAAATGACGCACAAACAAGCATACAAACAATATGTGCATTGCAAAGTGCATACCGTTCCTCAGATACTCGGGAGGTGTGTAGGCAAGGTTTGTGCTGTAACTTTTCCCATCCCGGCTATTTTTCATTAAACCGAAACATGAAAGACGTGGATCACCATCCTAAAGGTTCCCTTCAAAATATTAGAATCGACACAGATGATAATAAACTTTTAAGTAGCTGAAAATAGCTAATGTAGCTTTAAGGTGGAAAACAAATACCTCATCGAATAGAACTCTGTAAGCATTCAAATCATGGTACAACGGGCGGCCCTCGGTACTACAATAATCCAAGGCTTCAGCGATGTTAAGGGCCACTCTTATACGCATGGCCCACTCAATGGTTTGAGTTTCCCCTGTTGAAGACAAAGAAAGATATCGATTTAGTTCATAATATAGGAATTCCCTGCTAATCATCACTTTAAATCAGAATATGACCCAGATATACTGCAATTTCATCCTTAAAGTGACAACAAGATTATTAAATACCGACACAAAACAGGCAGATGGAGCTTAAAAACATTATAGCTCACCGCATTTATAAACAAAAAATGTCACCTTCAATTGAATATGATATGATAAAACATCCAACTAGCAGCAGATTCTTAAAGCTAAAGGGGGTTTTCTGAATATCTAGTTATAGCTAAACAACATACATATACAACAAATTGAGGTGGAACTAGAAACAAAATGATACATACAATGAAACAAATGCTTTGCAAGGGTATCATTGGGCATGTACTCAGCTACCAGGAGCCTCTCATCACCATCACAGCAGTACCCAATCAAATTGGCCAACCTCCGGTGCCGGAGCTTCCCCACCCCCCAGGCCTCCTCCTGCAACACACAATATTACAAACCCACTTCACAATTTGTACAGAGATTGAGAGGAAGGGAACAAAGGAACCGTACAGCAAACTGCTTAGGATCGGGCCAGGCCATCTTGGTGAACTTTTTGACGGCAATCCACCGCCGGTTCTGGAGGCGGCCCTTGTATACCAGATTGGGGGCCTTCTCTCCGCTCTCGGAGACGATGAAGTCGGAGCTGAAGTTGTTGGTGGCCGCTTTGAGGTCGGAGAAGGAGAACTCGGAGAAAGAGGGCACTCCACCAGAAGCCGGGTCGGGTCCGGAGGTCTGAGATGGAGGTTCCTGGGTGGGTTGTGGCTGCTGGGTCTGGCCTTTCTTCGGCTGATTCTCAGCCAGAAACGATGATTCGCAACAACCCATCACTTGTTCCTGCTTCTCCTTGCTTCACGCAGTGTCAAGACTCTACCTTTACTGATTCTGTCTCAGACCCAGATGAGCTGCACAGGAGAAGAACAAAGAACCATTGGAATTCGAGAAATACAGAAAAGCGTCTGGGTGTGGGTTCCAGAGAGAAGAAGGAAGAAGAAGAAGAGGAATAGAAAAATGGGAAGGCCAGATGAGTTGAGGTGAAAAGGGCACAAAACGCTGTACAGTTATGGCTCAACTCTTGATTATATTCACTTACCATTATGATTTGATTCCCAAAATGTGCAGTAAATTCCACACAAAAAGCGAGTATCAATCTTTTCCATTGATGTACAGCTCAAATCTGCAATAAACCTATCTACGCTATGCAATTATTTATGTACCTTCCAATTTTAACAATATTATTTGTACATGGACTCCAATCATTTTCGTCTAATCTCGCAAACCCATTAAAAATCAATTCTAATCATTCTCTTCATCTAGCATTTCCTCCTGTCCCTTTCCTGATCGTTGAATCCTAAAAATATCATATTTGTATGAGTTTTAAGCATTTTTCTCATTCATGACAATTTTCCTTTAAAAATGAGAAAGTGGAATGAAGTGTAACCTAACATTCTTATATGTATTTTCTTATAAAAGAAGTATCTATTCTGTTTTCAACTAATTTATTTTAAGCTTAATCAATTAAATGTTTGTGTCGATTATTTGTGTTGGGCGATTGGGATTAATACGGAATAGCCAAACTAATCGCCGTCAACACTGTGGGAAGATCGGCGACTTGGTCACCGAATTGAGAGCTTGATAACCGAGCATCGACCAGTACAACTATGGGTGCTCTTACACATTATGAAACTAACTGATTTACAAAAACAAGTCAAACTAAGAAAATGTTGATAAACTTTTGTTTGTGAACTGATAGTATTAATCTGCATGCATGACAAGCTTATGAGAGAGAAAAAAAAAACATAATATGTTTTATACATGAACAGTCCAGTGATAAGCACATTAAAGGAACAAACATTTCATCGTCTGCAGATCTTCAACCCATACCCATCCAGTACAGAACAGACCAGACTGTATCCTCTGAAAAATATATTTGGCAGCACTACACCAGTCTACATTATACTTCAATTCAAGAATCTTTGAAGATCTATTGTACAATCATTTCAACATTTAAACAGAAATACTACAATTCATTGTACAAAATCTACCATCTGGGGATTCTGAATCATCACTCTGACCTGCCTTGAACTGGAGGATCTGATTTTCTTGAATAAATTAATGTCCAGCTGCTCATTCATGGCCAGTTCTTGAAAGCACAGCCCTCTGATTCATGAATCATGACTTGCATATGAACCCAACCCTCTCGACATTTGAGAGCCCATATGGCTTGGTTTGTTCAAGCCTCTTTATATCTTCCTCCTCGGCATTTGAACCCAACCCGACATTTAAGGGCCGAGGACAACCCATCTGTGTAAAGGTTGAGCTTTGGGGTTGGCCCATCTTTTGGTATAACAAGTTTGCAGATACGGGCCCAATCCAAGATGACAAATCTCATTCCACCATTCAAACCTTACGAAACTCCCTCTCGTTCCCGAGATACTCTTTCTTCCTCGCTACGTTGCATAATCTCCTCGTAAGCTTTCAATGAATCAGCCATGAATCTCTCCATGGCCTCAAAGATCCTCTGCAGGCTCGCCTGTAAACTATTGTTGCTTGTGTCACTCTGGTAGACGGGCACTGACACCATGCTCTCACCCCCAGAGACAAGAACCACTTTCTTATCCAATGCCTGAATCTCCTTCTGGATCTTCTGATCCTCCTTCTCTAATACTCTCACTTTCCTCTCCAAATCTTTGTTTGCCATCATTCTCTGGCGCATTTCAAGCTTATCTTGTTCCCAGAGCTGAAACACACTCATGGCAAAAATTCTCATAGAAGTAACCACTTCCTTTTCAGATATTCTTTCCAAAGCTTGTGACCATTGATTGCAGATTACAAATACAAGGGGTGCACCGATCCTGCCAGGTGAGAAGGGAACTCTCCCATCTGGTGTCTCTTCAGGTTCGTAGAGAAGACATCTAAGAAGCCAGTTATTCAAAGATCTGACATACCCTTTCTGTGCTGCTATCCAACTAGAGAACCTGAAAGTCCAATTCAGAAGCTCGTGCTCAAGCTGCAATGTGGTTTCAAGATGAGCATCACTTAGCCCTTTCCCGGATCCAGCATTACCTAAACTTCGGGCTTGTCTGATTGCTTGACATTGATTGTGATGGCACTCGAGCATACACTTCCACATTCTTGTTAACCTGGAATGATAAAACCCGGTTCAATAACCAACCAAAAAATTGAAGAATACGCCATAACCATACTTTTATGGGAGAATGTCGCTACACCCAGAATGACACCATTTTCACTTTGCTACACCCAGAATTGGAAGTTTTTTTACGGTACCTCGAATTCATTTTAGTGTCACGTTGTCCCAATCCGTTAAAAAAATTGGTGTTAAATGACCAAATTATCCCTGATATAATTTATTATAGAATGACACTCATTTGAAAATTTGAAAACTAATGAAAAAGGGCATTTTAGTCGTTTCACAATATTGTCTTGACAAAATGGGACAACTCGACACTAAAATGAATTTGGGGTATCTTAAAAAAAAACTTTCAATTCTGGGTGTAGCAAAGTGAAAATGGTCTAATTCCGTTGTAGAAAACTGACATTCTCCCTAATATTATATTAAAGGAGAGCTGTAATTGATAACGTTAACCCTAAATGAAAACCGAATCACAATGCGACAATTATGCATTAAAATAGTGCTAGATCGAAAAATTGCAAAGAAATGGGAATATGCAGAATCTTCACATACCCTTCAATTAGTTCAGTTAGTTGTGGCCACAGCTCTTCGTCCCTTATTTTATTTATGGTCGCTGAAATCTTGTCCACAACCTGAATTGCCATATGAATCTTTGTAGACAGATCCCTGATTACAGTTCGAGTTGAATGGACTTTTTCAGATTCAGCGCCCCTTTCATCCAAGCGCTTCAGCTTCTCACGCTTCCTATCATGATCTACCCTCATTTTTTCCTCAGCCTGAAAAAAAGGAGCCAATTGATGTTCAAATTTTATATTCTACTAAACAAAAGTATTGAGCTGAAGTGTAATAAAAAGAAGCTCCTCAACAAAAAAGTATGGTGAACACATATAAAACAATAAATAAATCATACTATCAAGTAGTACCTTTACTTCATTGTAGAGTTTCTTCTCCCAGAGGAGCAACTTCTGCAAGGTAGAAGAAAGATTACCAGATCTCATTGCAATATCTTCATCAAAGCCCAAAAATGCAGCACTAGGGGTGTTGTTGGTGGATGATGAAGACTCGGTCCCGTTGGAATTAGAAGGCTTTGAGGGTAATACAAATAAAGATGGGGAGACCATATGCAACATCTTTGAAGAAACTGCAACACAAAGACAACAAGATCACTGAATGAGGACTAATTAACTCAACCAAACATACTAAAATCATCATATCAATTGAAACGAGGTATGTTGAAGAGAAAGACAAGTAAAAGTTGTGATCTTTGATACCATGTTTGCGGTTGTAAGGAAGCTTTCCCACCTCGAGCATCTTGGCGATCTCATTTCCAGACTCTGAAGCTCTCTCAAACTGAGCCTCAATTTCTCTGGACACTTCAGAATCATCCCTGAAACCCTTAACAGCCCCTGCTTTGCCATGCCCATCAGACCTCTCTTCCTTATCCACAACTTTCTTCTCCACCACATGCACTTCATACTCCATCCCCTCATTCTCTTCGGACACACTAGGCCTGGCCTGATAATGCAAGGCCTCTCTTTCTTCCACCTTCTTCTCCTCCTCCACGGCTTTCGCAAACTTCTGATCTCCATGCACTTTCTTCACCACCTCATGCTGCAAGTCTTCCTCTTCCAAATCAGGAATGCCCTCTTCCTCCCTCAGCTCCTTCGAGTCTCTGATCGGCGTGTAGGGTGTGTAGTACCTTTCGTAGCTCTCGAAAGGGTTCAAAAAGTCCCAGGAGGAGCTCTTCGGCGGCGAGGGTGGAGGCGGTGGCGGTTTCGAAGTGGAAGCC
>JAYMSV010003300.1:0-10058 GCA_036897745.1 Erodium moschatum | reverse complement strand
GAGGCGGTAATCAGATAGATGGATAGCCTGGTTGGTACCCTTAATGGCAACCACGCGGGTTTTTTCCGGCCCGAGCGACCTACGTCATTCTTTCTGCATAATTTTGAACGGAAAGTAGTCATGTGTCTGACGAATTATTAGTATAGTCGTTATTTTGGGATTGTAAGAATCTTTCGTGTATGCGTTTTTCCGTCCCGTGCCAATTAGTACTCACGTCACTCTTCTTATACGACTTTTAAATGGAAAATGGTCATGTGCTTGACAAACTATTAGTGCTACCGTTATACGAGATTGTATGAATTTTGTCACAGTCTCTGGTAGAAAATAGACTCCTCCGGTTCTTCGTCCCAGATTCTCTTGCACGTCGCCTTAAGCTCTCTCAGGTTGCTCGATAAGATTCGTCCTTGGATCTGAATAGTTGGTTCTTCTCCCATCAATCAAGAAGAATCCATAATACTTGTGTTTGTCCCGACCCCGACAACCCTCAGCACCCCCGAGCAAAAAATCTCTCGAGCCATCATCAGGTTCCCCCGAGTTCAACTCGGGTTCAGACCCAATCGAGCTCATAGAAATGAAGACTCGGGGGAGTTCAGATCTAAGATCTCAACTCACCAACCTCCCGTCATTCTCGGGGGAATCGACTTCCTGTTTTACAGCGACAGAGTCGATTCCAAACTCTCCGTATCACAAAATTTGCTGGAATTTTTATCACCCTTCCACAAAAAATATATAAAGTTTGTTCATGTGATTAATTAGATTTGTTTTATAAAAAAAAAACCGCAATAAAAGGACATTTCAGTTTGAAAAATAGCAGAAAATAAAGAAAGAAATGTGGGCACGCAGGAGCGGCAGATCAATGACGCGCGTGCTCTTCACTCAATCACCGTCGCTCACTCTCACTTCTCACACCACCAAACCCAAGTCCATATCGTCCTCTTCCTCTCGCTCTCTCCAGAACCTTCTATCCAGACCACTCTTCTCGGTATCAATCTCTCTGGTTTTGCTCTACGTTTCCAATTCAGCTACAGTCTCACTATATCGATTTTGATTCTTATCATCAATACAGGGCCTTGCTCTGAGTACGGTTTCGTTCCCTGCAATTCGCGTGTTTTGCTCCCGGTCCGGCGGAGGTACGGTGGTTCCGTCGCCGAAAGCCATGCAAAACTCGGACTCTATCTCGTACCTGGGGCAGAGGGAAGCCGCCGAGGTTGATGAGATCCTCATGGGTCCTCTCGGGTTCAGCGTGGACCAGTTGATGGTGCTGATTCTCTTTCCGATCTGATTTTTCATTGTTTTTTCACAATTAGGGTTCGAGATTTATGTAACTAGTGTTGAGCGAGCTCAATTGTTGGCGTCCTTGCAGGAATTGGCTGGTCTGAGCGTCGCCGCGTCCATAGCAGAGGTATGGGTTTTATCTACTGAAATATCTGTTCAATTTGTACGGATGTATTGTCTATAGTGATCAGCATTTCAATTGAATTGCAAATTGCCAATCACTAGAGAAAAAATCCCTAAAATGTAAAATTTTGGTACCTATGGCATATTGTTTTAGCTCCCAATTAAGTGTTTACCCTGGCCTTGATAGGGGAAAATGTAACGATTGATTATATTCTGCAATATATAACACTTGTTGTGTGATGTCTTGTATCTTTGATGTAATCGGACGATGGAATTGGTGCAATTTTAAACTTCTTGCAGCTGTTGTTTAAGATTACAGTACAATACTTTCGATATGAGATGGGAACTGCACTCGTGTTTTACTGTGTTATCTGCAATCTGCATGTGAATTGGCAGGTGTATAAACCAGGTGAACATAGTCGTGTTCTTGTTATTTGCGGTCCAGGGAACAATGGTGGGGATGGGCTGGTGGCTGCGCGCCATTTGTATCACTTTGGATACAAACCTTTTATTTGCTACCCGAAGCGTACTCCTAAGCCTCTTTACAGTGGCCTGGTTACTCAGGTGTGCTTTCTAAGCCTGGCAGTATCCTCAAACCATTGTTTATTCAGCTGGTCTATTGTGGTTATTTGATTTGGTAATTAATTGTGTAGCTGGAATCGCTCTCAATCCCTTTCATATCAGCAGAAGATCTGCCTGTGGACTTGGCGAAGGACTTCGATATTATAGTGGATGCAATGTTTGGATTCTCATTCCAAGGTACTTATTTATTTACCTTTATGTCTATGGTTGCATGTTGCATTTCCATAACAAAAATGGCACAAGAATATAGAAATATATATCGTTATCATATCCTTTCCCATCAAGCATGTTTTTGTATAAAGAATGAATTATATTCCTTCAATCTACATTTAAATTTCAATCACTTGTTCGTTCTTTAGTTTATCATCTGCCGGGATTATTCATGGATTACTTGTGATTAGCTTGTGTCTCATGTCGAAGTTGCTATCGTTCCATTTACTGCTGACATTCCTCTACCACAACTTTACCATGCTCCAGGAATATTTATTTGAGGACCTATACAAAATACATTGACTGCTTTGCGATGTTTGATATCTGACTGACTATAACTATTTTAGAAAGTAAAAGAGAAGCTAATGCTAACGCACCTGGGCCGCGGACTGAGGAAAAATGGTTTCGTTAAAAAAAAATTTGATCATATAAATCATAGGGAAAGATGTCACCAAGTGAGGTGCAAATCATACGCACACGCAAGTAACTTAACCCAAAAAACAAGGTGCAAAAAAGAAAAAGAATGCTTGATATTTATCAGGGTCATATGTTTTCTTAGAGTCATTAGTTGGGTCAGCATTATCTACTGCCTCATATTGTGCGACTATTTCTCTAGATGGAGATTCCAATCCACATCGTCCGAAGCCCGTAAGAGAATGATGCCATGGCTCTGCATGTAGTCTTTCTTATGAGTTTGCTTATTTTTTGTCTAACATTATCATTGGTATTGGAATATAAGAAAGGGCTGGCAATTTTAATCATGTATTTGATGAGATAAAACAAACTTAGTTCTATATGCATTTTGACTAAAAGCAATTCTAATTATTCAGGTCCCCCAAGGCCACCTTTTGATGATATTATTAGAAAGGTGATTACCATACATGGCTATGATCAAGCTCGCCAGAAATCTTCTGCTATTGTCTCCATAGATATTCCCTCTGGATGGCATGTCGAAGAAGGAGACACTGGTGAAGGCATCAAACCTGACATGCTGGTATTTTCTGAATGGAAACCTTGATTTGCTTTTCCATTAACCATATTGATATACTACATTTGTACTTCAAAATTCTTTGAAATTAAATTTTAAGGAATAACCAGTGTTCACTTAACCATTTCTTTAACATAATTTTGGTACTTCCTAGGTTTCCTTAACTGCTCCTAAGTTGTGTGCAAAGAAATTTAGCGGCCCACACCACTTCCTAGGTGGTAGGTTTGTCCCCCCATCTATTGCTGAAAAGTATAAGCTTCGTCTTCCATCATATCCTGGCACTTCCATGTGTGTCCGAATTGGAAAGCCTCCACAAACTGATATATCAGCTCTCAGAGAAAACTATATTTCTCCAGAGTTCCTTGAGGAGCAGGTGGAGACTGACCCTTTCGATCAGGTATGAACTAAAGTAATAAGACACTATTGTGGTTTTCCCTTTCATTTATTCCTTGATTAGTGGTTAGTTTTGAACCTGTTCAGTCAAAACTTGTCAACTGAAAAGCTAGCTATTGTTAAAATAGAGTTCTCATTATTTACTAGAACCAAACGAAGCTTGTTGGATCCTAAATAAGCAGTTAGTTGACTTGCAGTTTCGCAAATGGTTTGATGATGCACTGGCTGCTAGCTTGAAGGAACCAAATGCTATGGCCTTGTCAACTGTTGGCAAGGATCTCAAACCGTAAGTTCTTTTTCTTTCTTTATTATTTT
Organism: Erodium moschatum; assembly: GCA_036897745.1. NCBI lineage: Eukaryota > Viridiplantae > Streptophyta > Magnoliopsida > Geraniales > Geraniaceae > Erodium > Erodium moschatum. Next base: position 6,172 of record JAYMSV010003300.1, on the reverse strand, counting down.
CTTTATATATTGATAGTAAATAATGTTTAAGATTATGCAACACCACAAGTTCCTACAAAAACCTAAATGTATGGTGCTTTCTTATTTTTCAGAAACTAGAAAGTAACATACATAACTAATATCCAGCATGACATATAAATATAATGCTATTCCAAGGCCGAGTGAAACTGCCAAGTGACTTAACTTTTTTATTTTTCTTTTTAATAAAAAATAAACTTCATGTATGTTAGATCTATCTAGTACAAGATCAAGTTGGATCGGCGGAAACCTCGTTGAATCTTGTGGTGAAGTCATTGAACCTGACATTGGTCTCTTTTAATATTTTGTTATGAATGTAAAGTATCGTACATTTATGGATGATATAAAACTGTATGTTGTGCACTTACTGCCACAGGAGAAAATTGGGTGCTTAATTTGGGGAAAGGCCAAAATTTGGATGTGAGTAAAGAAATTACAATAACTATGATATCGCTCTTTGAGCCCATGAAAGGAATAGTTTAAGTCTATGTTTGCTAATAACTTCTTTTTGGTTTGGAGAAGATGCATACATTTCTGCTCTCTGGACATATGACGTTTTGCTCTATTCCTTTCCTTTCCATCTTTGTGAATTTTAGAGGCAGCCTTGTGGATTTTTTTATTTTCGTCATTCCAGTAGTATGTGATGTCCCAAAGATATGAGTAAATATGATCACAGATGGCCCCTTTATGGACTTAATTATCCATCTTAACTACTTCACCTTATCTTATATCTTTGCATGCTAAAATCTGTTTACAGTTCTCTAATTTACTACGTCTTTACCCTGTGGCAGCTCATCACGAATGGTCTTGCTGAAAGGATTTGATAAGGATGGTTTTGTCTGGTTAGTAATGTTCTGTTACTTGTATTGTAGTACACATGTTTAATAGTGCTTTTCAGCATATGTTTTTTTTCTCACCATTTTGCTATTGTTACTATGTACAGGTACACCAACTATGAAAGTCAGAAAGCACATGATTTATCTGAAAATCCTCGTGCAGCTCTTCTTTTCTACTGGGCTGGTCTTAATCGGCAGGTGAATAACTAAGTATTGTTTATGGTAGAGGGGAATTAAAATTGCTGACTTAATTATCTTTTCACTATTAAATGTGAACTCGTGTATAGGTCTCCCCACTTGTAGCTAGTTGGATTCATAGTGACCTTTGGAGCTTTTTTTGCAACTTTGCAATTTTCCAGGGAATTTATAACATTAGCTTAGAGAGAAATATTCAAATTACTAAGGAGAACTCTAGCAGGGGCAAAATAACTAGATTTCTGAACAACAACAATATTTCACAGGTTCATGACACTTATCCTTTACTGCCTTAGCTTCTATTGCCCATGGGAGAAATGAATTGGCATTGGTTTCTCACTTTCAAAAGCTCTTGTGTATACTTCATTTTGTTATTCGCTGATGTCAGTACTCTAGGTATATATTATCTCATCTGATAGTTTAAGTTGTTGGTTTTTATGGTTAGCTTCTACTAGTTACAGTCTTAATGAAATCATTCTGAGGCAATTCTGATAGCATTTAGTACATCTTGTAAATGTGCTATGCTACGTTAGTCCTTCGCTATGCAATTGGGTGTCATTCAACTATCAAAATGACTGAGGACCTTGAATAGAACTAGCCTTCAGCATTTGGTGAATGCTTGGTTGTTGTTTATCTTCTGTGAGCATATACATATATACAAGACACTTATTTATAGCAGAAAAGTTTAACAGGACTAGACTACAACCTACAAGATTGTTTATTTCAACAAAATTGAAGTATTGAATATCTTTAGATACATGCAGCCAGTATGAAATTCCCTATTGCTGCATTTTCTAGGTAAGAGTGGAAGGACCCGTGCAGAAAGTACCAGATGAGGAATCTGAACAATACTTCCACAGCCGTCCTCGGGGTAGTCAGATAGGAGCAATGGTTAGCAAGCAGGTTGTTTTGCTTTCTTTGCTAGAGTTCGTGATACCTATATCAATATATGAATGTTATTTTTTCCTTAAACCCTCACTCACACTGACCTGCAAATTCTACTTGATTCAGAGTAGCATAATTCCTGGAAGGCATGTGCTATACCAAGAGTACAAAGAACTAGAGGAGAAGTTCTCTGATGGGCAAGTTCAATTCTTTATCTTCGTTCCCTCCTGATAATTCTATTTTTCTCTAATATCATTTGCTAAATATCCTTCATTCAGTATTTCAGATAATATTAGTGCAAGTGTCCAATACAATTACCTCTAGTTCCCAATCCTCCCTTCTCCCTGATAATAATACATAAGTAACAAATCAATTGTTTCCCGGATGATAGAATGAATATTCTTTTATTTGTGCAGAAGTGTGATACCTAAACCTGTATACTGGGGAGGATACAGGCTCAAACCAGAACTTTTTGAGTTTTGGCAAGGACAGCCGTCTCGCTTGCATGACAGGTTGTCTCATCTTTCTTCTTTTCATATTAGAATCCAGTTATGATTTTGAATGCCCACGGTTTGGACTGTTATAGGGAGGTTTAATTTGACAATTGAATTTGGGTGGGCTGGTTCCAGAAAAGTAAAAGCCAAACCTAGCTAACAAGGCTAATTTTTCAGTATATTAGCTCAAGTCATAGATGTAAACAGTCTGAAATTTAACGTGGTATGGAATGATGTTTGTTTTAGGTCCTCTCAACAATACGCAATACATGAAATTGAATTTAAAGGTTGATATTATAATAATTGTCATAGGTGAGAGTGTCCCTCTCTCACATGTTTTTCAAGTGTCTTAGATTCTTGGGGGTGGTAATAGGTTTTCTTATTAGTAACAATGTAGATTTTGGAATGGGACATATTGAAAGTGGGAACCATTACCACGGAAAATTTTGTGGGAGGATGTGAATGGTTCAAATGAGATATGGGCCTCATTAATCATTGGCAATATGTTCAATTTGGGCAGGTTGATATATTCACCTCATGAGGTCAATGGAAAGCAAGCATGGAAAATTTATCGGATGGCTCCCTGACTAGCACTTTTGGCTTCTCCAATGTGAGTTTCATCTCATCGTTCACGGTATTATTGTATTTCCCCCCTCTGGTTTATAGCATGATGCATTTGTAATTCAGTGGTAGGTCATATATAGGGATCCTCAGTCTGCAAAGTATTTTGTTGGTAGCATTCTGAGCTCTGATGTAATACCAAACAACAAAACAAATTCTTAAACCAAGCACATAATAAATCACATGAGTAACTTCAAGCAAGAATCGTGGTTGTGGAACCTATTTGTATATGTACTCCACTTTATGTAGTTTTGGAAAGATTGGAATATACAAGTGATTTCCTGATCTGGGTCAATATAGCTGTAGCAGAAACATGTCATGACTAACTTAGGCGACTATCACTGTGGTGGTGTTGATTAGAACAGGTTAGATGTGGTCAATATGTTTGGCATGAAGTTTGGACTTTTGTTATGCATGTGTGATGTTAATAGAGATTAGATTAGTTGTGGATGGATAGAATGGGTGGTTTGGATTGAGAAAGGGTGATATTGATGCAGACCAAACCAAACTAGGCTCCACAAGGGGGGAAGAAAGAATCTAAAGCCATCTTTTTCGAGCTCCTTTTGACTAAGCGGACTGCTTTTATCCACTTGGATGCAAAGGTGACCACACCACATCACTCCGAAAGGGTTGGTTTGGGCAGAGTAGATAGATTGGTATAGTGATAACACAAGGAGTGCTCCTTTTGAACAGATCAGCCCAAATGTTCCATGAACTGGAGCTTTGTGTGAAGGACTTGTTCCTTTTTGGGGTTCTAAAGGTGAAATGATTAGAAGATTCGACCCTCATATGACCTTTCACAAGGTCCCATAGTTTATGGCAAGTGGGTATAGCTGTTTGATGTGATGACAATGATGAGTGACTCTTATTAATCGTAGGTAATTGAAATCGGGAATTTATGGGTCGATTCAGTGTCCCAGACCCAGAGAAGAAGAGGACAATACATTAGTCGGTGTTGTTGGTTCCTTTTTTTTTTATCTGGGTTTGGATTCATAGTTGCATCATTCTCATACAGTCTATTCATCCAATGATCCAATATAGTAATATACAGAAGAGTATAGGATATTGAGATGTGCCATCTCTTCATATGATAATGTTTGGTAAGATTGTGTATGGTACAGAAGAGTAAGGTACTTGGTTATGTCTGGTCCACAACATAGATATGTTGTTGCACTTGGGAAACACATACATCTGACAATTGCACTTGTGTATAGAGTTGAAATGACGAGTGATATAAAATCGAGGTTTAAGGTAAGGGAGGAGTGGCATTAGAAAATCTGTAGTGGAGGTCGATTCTGGAAGGTTTAATCAGCGAAAATCTACTGTCAACACATTGGAGAAGTTATTCTGCAGGTCACATGCAGAAACAAAAGGGAGAGAGAGGATTTTACGTAAAGAGAAGAAGAAATCGTCTTGTTAGACCCAGATTCAACATTGACGAAACTGTAGACGCGAGGAGGGAGAAAGAGTGAAATTCGCGGATTCTAAAGCACGGAAATAAAAAGGAGAAGAAAACAAGGTGGGTGGGGGCGAGGCAAGTTCAAGGGCAAATTATGGTGTCCCTGAACAAACAGAACATACCAGAGTGAGGACCCCCCACAACCCATCCACTTCATCTCCCTTATCCCAATTCTGCCACCTATTTTCTTATTTGTCTATCAGATTCTCACTTTCAATCTTATTGGAGGACCTCCATTTATCTGAAATAGACATAAATTATTAACTTCTTTTTAGTCTCTTTAACTAGTCCCACGACATCACCATTACCACTTATTACTTACTCTTTTAATCCCATCCTTATTCTACCATAAAAAAAAAAACATTTTTTATAAGGGTTCATCGGAGAACCGGTCTTCAGATTTTCTTTGAAAATATAAATTGTTATCTTACGGTCGTAAGTTCAGAGTATTCTTTTACAATGTTATTTACATAATTCGATATTTTTCACTCCATCACTGAATTGGAAAGTTGAGAAAAGGGTCAACTTTCCATTTTAGTTTTAAAATTTATTTACTTCCGGTGTTTCGATTTAGTTCTAAAATGTAGACATTTTTTATTTATTTGTTAGACAACTTTTTTGTTAAACCTACGATCTACGGTCAAATCAAACTTTTGGATTAATAGAAATATCAACAGATAATAAACACTTCTAGTCCTTTTCTACGCATGATTCTGACCACAATCAACTATTAAACGTCATCCCTTATTTACTTGAATACATACCTAACCGTTTATGCTGGTTTGACTCAGATGTTGTACCTACACTTTCATCTTGAAGTGGTGGAGAGCGTGTAGCAGAGAGGGAGTTATTTATTAAATTTATTGATTCACAATGAACACCGAACAAAACAGTTTGAGCTTTAAATTCGTTTTGTTTAAAAAATTCTAAATCTGACTTACAATCAAAGCCTCATATGCTTATGTAGAGAAACTAAACCCAAAAAATCTTAATACAATAAAGAAACTAAATTCCAAAGTTCTAATACGAAAATTGAAATCTCAAATCCTAAAACAAAAAGAAAATAAACATTCGAACTCCAAAAGTACGACTTTGTCCCTCCAGAAGGTTTCGGATGACCGAAAAACATCATCGATCATGACAAAACTATGAGTTTTGCTCGAGAGTTCGTTTCGACCTGAAAAATGCTAAAGCTTTTCCGAAACCGAACATTATTTCGGATATTTGAACGTCATCATAAAGGATCAACTATATTTAATTACCTTTGTTTTTACATGACAAAATCTCATATAATCTATAATCTTTTGTTATGACTTAGCACGTGATATAGACGCTGGAGTCAAACATCTCAAGCAGGCCGTAATAAATGGCATGGAAAGATAGTACTACACATTTAAAGTACTTAACAATTTTAACAGTAAGTATAGAAATATACCTGTTAGAGCATGTATAGCTGGTCGGTCCGGATGCGGTCCCGAGTCCCGGATCCGAGTTTAGCGAACCCCGAGCCGGTCCGCTGTTTCGACATCATTTAGCGGGACGAGATTCGGCCCGTTCACCGTCCGGGTCCCGTGGCTCGGAATTCCGGGACACAGGCTGAGGCCCGTTCGCAAGTCCCGGACTCGGCTTCCAGCTAATGGCAGGCCGACACGTGGCCAACAGTA
>JAYMSV010003299.1:0-10058 GCA_036897745.1 Erodium moschatum | reverse complement strand
TCATTTATTTCCCTTTATATTATCTGTAATCGTTTTTACTCTTAATATAATCTCGTTCTTCCTCAAAAAAAAATCTAACAAATTATACATCTAACAAAATATATATAATCAATAAATCAAAAGTATTTATATCATATTTATTAACTAACAAAATCAATGAATAATACAAAACTTACCATATTTTCGTACGTTGGAGTACAAGTTGTTAACACCAAAGAGTATATCGAAAATTTGGGAAAAATATTTGAGTTTTGTTAAAGATATGATGGTTTTTGGGAGAAAATTGTGGTAGAAATCGGAGGTATGAATATCCATTTTATGGGGAGAACTTAGGGATTTCGCCAGGAAAGGGGGTGCGTGACGATATTTGGGTTGAACCAGTGGAGGTCTCGACATTTCCGATAGAGTCATCAGTTCCGGTATGGAAATCACCGGAAAATTCAGTTGAGAAGGAAGGGATAAAAAATGCTAATTTGGAGGACGAGCAAGGGCGTGTGCAATTAAGTGACGATGACGATTTTGATTGTGAGGAAGACGCAGATGTGGGGATTGAAGAGATAGTACCAGACTCTCAATCCCCTTCTCATTCTCATTAACGAACTCTATGAAGCTCCTCTCCTGGAATGTGAGAGGAGCAAACTCCGAACAGAAGAGACGGAGTATAAAAAGGGTGGTACTACGGGAAAGACCTGATGTGGTGTTCATTCAAGAAACAAAAATGGATGAGTATACCCTGAGCTTTATGAGAAGTTGCGGTTTCGAGCTTGATTGGAGTCATCGGTTTATATCCTCCGCTGGTGCTTCGGGGGGAATTCTCACTGTATGGAGAGAGGTATTTTTTACCTGTGATATGTTTTTGCCTTTGCCAGGAGATTTGATTTCCTGTGGAAAATTATTATCTTCAAATAGCTTTGCTAGCTTCATTAATGTTTATGGGCCGAGTGCTTCAGTAGACCATAGAACGTTGTGGTTGGATTTGGTTTCTAAAGTGGAAAGTTTGGGAAATCTGGTGTTTCGTGGAGGTGATTTCAATGCTGTCCTGGAGGCTGCGGAGAGAAGAAATTATTCTTCTTCGCTGACAGATTGTCATTTTTTTTACGGATTTTGTGGATAATATGGCTTTGTTTGATCTTCCTCTTACTGGTTGCAAATTTACCTGGTATGGCCGGGGTTCTAAGACGTCTAGACTTGACCGTTTTTTATTATCTGTGGATTGCTTATCGGAGTTCGGGGAGGTGAATAAAAAAGGATTACCCCGAGATTTATCTGATCATGACCCGTTGTATTGGAGACGACGGAAGTGAATTGGGGACCAAAACCTTTGAAATTTCTGAATGCTTGGATTGAACATCCAAATTTTTTATTGACAATCAAAAATTGGTGGGACTCGTGTGTTTACCAGGGCACAGGGTCTTATGTGTTATTGTACAAGTTAAAGGGCATGAGATTGGAATTGAAAAAGTGGAACTTGAATGTATTTGGACGGGCAGATAAAGAGGTGGATGACATTGCAAATCAATTAGATTCTTTTGATCATTCACTAGACACCAAAAATTTAACGGAGGAAGAATGCATGCAGCGGTCTTTATTATGATTCGAACTCATAAAAAAATTTGTCTAAATTGGGAATCCAGATAATACCCCAATTAACTTTGCAGAAAATATGAGCAGAAGTAGTTCCGTGCCATAAAAATCTCCTCTGCGCCTGCTCTCCATTGCTTTGATCACTCCTTTTGGTGTTTTGATTACTGAGAAGAAGTATAGAGTTAAAACCCCTAAATTGGATTTTATTAGTGTTATCTGAAGTATAGAGTTATCCTCCCACCAAACCCCTAAATTGGATTTTATTAGTTAAAACTCCTTTTAAAAGATAGCAATTTTTCTTGCCATAACCCCAAACAGTTCTTGAATCTCCGAATGATTTGAGCCTAAGACGATTTGCTCCAAGGGGAAATCCCAAATATGGAAGAGGAAACGACCCTTCTGGAAATGATCTTCTTCCTCTTGAGATAGATTCAAAGGTATAACCAATGATTTTCAATAGTTGACTGATAATCCAACAACAAGAAGAAACATATTGAGAGCATACTTTAAACACCTTATGTCTTCTAAGGTTGCCTTAATGAAATTTTTTTGAATCGTCTGCAAATTGAAGATGTGAAATCATTGGACCAAATGAACTCAATTGAATTCCTTGTAATAAACCATTTCCCACTGCAGCTTTGATTATTTGATTCAATCCTTCTGTAACAAGAACAAAGATGAGGGGTGAAACTCTTATAACAATCCCTAAAGAAATTAAGAAAGCTGCAACAGAGCATGTTAGTGCCAGGTTCTCTAATCTTAATTCCCATGCCCGGGATCTATATGAACTTCCCTTTACTTCACTATCATCTCACCAATATCTCTAGTTAGAAAGACCTTTAAATGAAGATGAGGTCCTGCAAGCTATTATGGCATGTAGTGGGGACAAAGCCACATGCCCTGATGGTTTCACTCTACATTTTTTTCAAGTCTGTTGGCAGATTATCAAAGAAGATCTTTAATCATTTCTCAATCATTTTAACCAAACTGCTCAGCTGGGAAAAGGAATCAATTCTTCATTCATGGCCTTGATCCCTAAAGGCCATTGTCCTGTGACTTTTGATGACTACAAGCCAATAAGCCTGATGGGAGGCCCCTACAAAATTCTATCAAAGATCCTTTCATCAAGACTCAAAGCTCTTATTGGTTTTCTGATGGGAGATGAACAAACAAGATTCATAGTACGAAGGTAGATCACTGATGGCATTCTTATAGCCTCAGAAGTTGTCCAGTACATCAAAAATTCAAGATCCAAAGCATTAATTTTCAAAGCAGATTTTGAGAAGGCTTTTGATAATGTGGAGTGGAGCTTTATTCTCAAACTACTCGCAAGGATGGGCTTTGGAGGTCAATGGAGGAGGTGGATGATCTCCTGCTTCAGAGGAAATGTCCCAATACTGATCAATGACTCCCCAAACCTAGATTTTCAACTTTTCAAAGGATTGAGACAATGATGTGCATTGTCTCCTCTCATTTTTGTTTTAGTTGCAGAAGGCCTCAACCAAATTATGAAAGCATCCATCAGTCAAGGTTTTATAAATGGGATTCAAATGACTCAAAGTTGTCCAATTATTTCTCATCTGCAATTTGAAGATGATACCATTTTCTTCCTCCAATCTTCTAAAGAGGGAGCTATGTGTCTCAAATATGCTCTTAAATTATTCAAAGTATCAGCTGGCTTAAAGTTATATTATGACAAATCTTTGTTCATTCCTGTCAATTTATCTTAAGCTGAAGAAGATGAGATCAGCCTTATTCTCCATTATCGAAAAGGTTCTTTGCCTATGTCCTACCTGAGGTTTCCATTAAGCTCCAATCCAAAGAGAAAGATTGCTTGGGCTTCAATTATCCAAAAACTCAAAAATTCTCTAGGTCTTTGGGAGGCCAAATTATTATCTCTGGGTGGGAGGATCACTCTCCTTAAGTCAACCTTGGGAGCTCTGCCATTGTATTTCTTCTCCATAATCAAAGCCCCAAAAGGTGTGATCAGATCAATGGAAAGCTGACAAAGAAGATTTTTATAGCATGGATCATCCTCTGCTAGAGCTTTCTGCAAAACAAAGTGGAGCAATGTCTACAAAACTAAGGAGGAGGGAGGCCTTGGAATTAAAAATCTCAGTTTTATGAATATAGCCTATTATCTAAATGGTGGTGGAGGTTTGCTCTTGAAAGAAATTCTCTTTTGAAAATGGTTATATGCTCAAAATTTGGTTGGGACCATAATGAATGGGACTTGGCTGTTTTTACTAAAGTAGAAAGCTGTTTTTTCATGTCACACATCCTACATCTTATTAAAGATCCAAGATTCTCCGAGTTTTTTTTCTATAAAGGGGTTTTTTTATGGGATGACATCTGGTGGGGAGATTCACCATTCAAAATACTATTTCCCATGATTTATTTACTCTCGCAGGCTAAAAAAGTGAGAGTTGCAGAAGGTTGGGATGGACGAACATGGAATTTGAATTTGAGAAGAGCCCCAAGAGGTTGGGAAGTGCATGATTGGAGCTTGCTTTGTAATATTCTGTCATCTATATCCCTCTCCCAATTGGAAGACTTCATAAACTGGGTTTGGGACAACAATGATTCTCAGTAAAGATATTGTATTTTTGCTTGCACAACAAGGCAACCAAAATAGCCTCAATATCAGTTGGACAAGATTTCAATGGCTACCTGGGATCCCTCCCAAAATCTCTGCTTTATGTTGGCTGGCTTGTTTGGAGGTAATCCCTTCCAAATGCTATCTTGATAGTAGGGCTTCAAGATGTTACTTGAAGAGATCACCTGTCCTGTCTACTCTTGCTCACCTGCTGGCAGATATGGCTGGCTAGGAATTTGTTTATCTTCCAAGGGATACATCTTTCAGCTGAGAACATCTTCATGAAGATAGTCAACAATTCTTATAGCTGAGAGTTGGAAAAATTCAAAGACAATGAGATCTTCTTTTCCTTTAAGATGTGGAAAGCAAGATCCTCTTTTCCTTTAAGATGTGGAAAACAAATCCCAGGTCCCCTTTTCTTTGGTTATTCTTAGGTGTAAGCTTTCAACATCCTCAGCTACAGAACGAAGTTCATGCCTCTCATCATAGGAAATTCACACCTCTTTTTCACAGTTCCTTGGGGGTGACTTCATCAACTACACTACAATAGGCCTTTGAGTACACAAGGGATCTCTCATTCCCGGTTTTCTTGCACTGCAGTCTTTTAAGTCTGCCTCAATATATCTCCATAGCATCTTGGAGATGTTACCATCAGCTTATTCAGTAATGGATCAATTCCACCTATGTCACAGCAGGTGCAAGAATGGTGACGATATGATATTCATTAAAGGAGTTGCAGTTGCATTCTGGTGCAAAATTTCATTGTTACTTACCAATTCTAGGGTTTCACATCAAGGTGCTCTTTTTATTTGTATCACTTTTGATTTGCTTAGTATTTGTTATAAGTTCTCTTTTTTATTTGGGTTTTTGGGGCTCTTAGTGCAACCTACTTTGTACTCCTCTTCTACCTCAAAAGAGGTTTCAATCTAAATTCGCATTGTTGATAAAAAAAAAAGATGAGGGGTGAAATTGCATAACCTCCATTGTAAACCAAAACCCATTTTTACTAAAAAAAAATCCATTACAAAGCTCCAACTAACATTATCAGAGGCTTTTTTAAAATCTTCCTTGAATATGATAGCCTTGAAATTTGATTTTTTGAGATATTGCACCACCTCAGAAGCAATTAGGATTCCATCTATTATCAGTCTGTTTGAGATAAAACATGTTTGCTCATCACTTACTAGAAACCATATCATAGCTTTTGGCCTGGTTGTCAATAAATTGGATAAAATTTTGTAGGGACCTCTCATGAGGCTAATTGGCCTAAAATCATCAAAATAAATAAGTGATGGACCCTTAAGAATTTAGGTCATAAAGGAGGAGTTTAAACCTTTGCCCAACTAGCCTATGAGATAGAAATGATTGAGAAATAACGTGAGGTCCTCTTTAATTATATTCCAGCAAGCTTGAAAGAAGTGTAAGGTGAATCCATCTGGACCAGTTGCTTTATCCCCACTGCAAGCCATGACTACTTGTAGCACTTCTGCTTCAATAAAGGCCATCTAAAGCCAATCTGCCTGATCTTGAGAGAGAGAGAGAGAGAGAGAGAGAGAGAGAGAGAACGGAAGCTCATTTAAAGATAAATTCTCAGGGGATGAAACTGAAAACCTCGTGCCAAAATGAGCAGCTGCAACTTGTTTAATCTCATTTGGATCAGTTAACAAGGTGTCATCAACAATGATTTGTGTAAGTTTTTTTTCTAGCACCCTTGAAATTGGCCACCTTGTGAAAAAAATTGGAACCGGTATCTCCTTCATGAAACCACTTTTTCCCTGCTTTCTAGCTCCACAATTTCGACAGAAGTTTGTACTTTGTAATTAGTTCAGCTTTGAGAACTCCCCTCTTAGAGCATTCCAAAGGAATCAAAATCCTAGATTCCTCTATAAAATGAAAAGAATTAATGTATTTGATTAGTAAACTGATATGAGTTTCCAGAATTCCAAAGACTTGTACATTCCGTTTTTTGAGTTCAGCTTTCAGCATTTTAAGTTTCATCCACAACACATAATGAGGCAAGACCTATACATTAAAGGATGACCAAAAAGTTTGCACATCAGCAAAATACCTACTATCTTCAGCCCACACATTCAAGAATCTAAATGGTCTAGGACCTCAATCCACAATATCATTAAAGTTTGGAATAGGCTTATGATCAGAGATACATCTTGGCAGACAAGATTGAGTTAGAGAATGAAAGATTGAAAGAAATTCCATAGATACTAGGAATCTATCAACCCTAGAAGCCCTTGATCTTGGACCAAACCAGGTGAATTTTCCTCCCACCAGAGTCAAATTGAGAAGGTCTACATTGGAAACAAAAGCTTGAAAATGTTGTATATCAAGACAACTGGCCCCCTGAGAAGATATTTCTTCAACTGAAGAATGGTTTCTGAATCCAAGGAACTGATAAACTGTTCAATATGGAGCCAAAGATTAAGTCTACCAAACCTAAAACAGGGAGCATAGACATTGATAAAACAATAAGATTCATTTAGTTCTTTAGAAATGCCAAGCCAAATCAAGGCCCCATCAAGATCCCTAGTAAGAGATAAGATAAAATCATTGGGCTTCCACAACACCATAAGACTACCAGAATTTCCTATAGAAGGAATAGATGTCATATCCCACCCCCAGGGCATTCCACGATCTTAGAAAGTTATTAAGAACTTATTCAAGTTTTATCTTTTGGAAGAAAATGAAATTTGGATATTGCTTGAAGACCAAGGAATTGAATAACCTCCTCTTTTGGGATGAGTATAATCCTCTCAAATTCCAAGTGAGGTTTTTCATCAGAAACTATAAAGAGGAGATGTTGACGAGCTTGGAGCCCATCAAGGCAACAACATCTGAGTCCCTATCCAAGTCCACATAGTCATCATCTGAATCCATTTCTAAATCCACACTTGAATTCCTTTTATCTTCCAGAGAGCTTAATTGTTGCAGAATTAACTCCTCTGCATAGCTTTACCAAAACTCCAAGCCCTTTTTGCCTCAGTATCTTCAACAAGAAAGTGAATGACATTTTTCTGCTAAGGAGGTTTAGAATAAGGTGGAGCTTCTTTAAATTTTGACCGAGGTGCTCTAGATTTAGGAGATTTCTTCTTCTTTGGTTTTGTGTTGATAGAGACTTTCATTTTTTCAGCTGAGAGTTGACGAGCTTGTACCTAATGACGAGTGGAGCTTGTTTTACGATAAATTTGATTGGGACTTCCGGAAGTTTAGATACTATCTTTTCCTAGTCTCGACTTTGACGGATTTGACATACTATTTGAAAGAGTTCAAGAACACGAGGGAGAGCCAGATCAAAAGTAAATATCTCATATGAGTTCTGTAAGAGTTTGGGTCGAAAAGAAGGAAGAAAAGAGTGGGAAAAAAGAAAATAAGACAAACATATAGAGAAAGACTAAATAAAATAAAAATGTTAGGATACTTTTCAAATCTAAGCCACTTTTCAACAAAAAAAAATTTCAATTAACATTTCCTTATTCTATAAAATGTTTGCACCAAAATATTCAATCTCATAGTCGGCTCAAGTTCATCTTATTTAAAAGTTAAATGAATAGATTGAGATCAATATAAGTTTATATACCATAAATCCATATACATGTTATGTAGAGGTAATAACCATGGGCATGGAAAGTTCATGAAAAACTGTGAAAAATACTATCATCGATTGAAAAAGACATGACGATGCAATGGAACATAACATACAATGAACCCTGCCAAGGAAAATTAAATTCCATCTGTGGCTAAATAGCTGTACATGAGTAGCCAGTACGGTCACTTGTATTTGATTCATTATCTTCATTCTTTGAACCCCCATCATCTTCAACAATATATTCACTCTCTGTCTCAGCTATTCGCCCATAAGCTACAGCTTTATGGCTAACCTATTTCCTTGCGTTGCCAGGTAACATGAAAGCTATGTCTTGCTCGAACTAGATTTCAAACCCATGTTGTTTGTTGTTGGACCCCCACGTGCCCCGGTGCTTCTTCTGGATAAACAGGTTATGGACATGCTAGGACCACATGACCTTGTCACGTAGAGATCCTAAGCTACTCAAATAGAGGTGTTCAAAGATTAATTTATCCTTTTTTTTCGATCAGCAAAACATTATATAAATCTCCCTTCTCTCAAAATTGGAAAGAGAGGAAAAAATGATCTAGCTACGGAAACCATACAAACCAAGAAGTCATCCAAGACAACCAAGCATACAAGGGAGAATGGAACCTCCAACCAACAACCAAGATCCGTACAAGGATCAAACCAACAGACTGAATACAAACCCGAGCACTGTCATTAGAATGCAGCCTCAACACCATCCCAACAGGGGGAAACAGATGAAAGGTCTAAGAACCGAATGTTACAAACATTAAGCACAACCAAAGCCTACAAGAGCGAAAACAAGGTCTAAAACCCAAATTTCCCTACCACGAAGCACAAGAAAGTACAACCCCAATCAGTGCCGAAGTTGTAGAGCACCCGTCTAATTAGGACCATCATCTTGCCAGACAAAGAAAGAGACGACCACTACCCAGCCAGCGGCCAACACCGCAAACGACTGAGACAACTCCGATGGACAATCCCACCAGAACACACTAAGCCTTAAATCAAAACTGAAGGTATTCCAACAAAGAGCACAATTGCCCAAACAACTCGCCGACGGCCAACACCTACAAACCGGCGAGCCCTTACCACCGTCGCGGAAGGAAACCGTTGAAATCCAAGCAGAGACGATTCAAGGACTGCGTAGGTAGCTAAACGATTAAGCAACATATATGGAGAGTAAGCTACATCAACTGAAAAGGAGCAGCACCGGAACCATCCTCCGTCGAGATGGGGCCAACACCTCAACAACAACGAGGAGGCACGACTCGATCAGATCCACACGATCTACGACCAGGGGGTCGAGAAACGCGTCCCATGCTAGATCAAATCGAGACGCCGGAGACACACCAGAATAAGAGAGGTAGAGCCGGTGAACAACTGACGGGAGCACCGAGAACGACTAATCCAGATCCGCTACGATCTACGACCAGACGATTGAGAAGCGAGCCCCACCCCGATCTAAAACAAATCGCCGGGAACTTCGCCGGCGACGAGACCTAGACCACAAATCTCCAGAATCACCCACCAGCAGCCCAAAAGAGAGCAATCTTCCCAATCCAGAGCAGCCGACACCAGAACTCCAGAGTTGGAGAGCAGCAAGGACGCCGGACCTCCGAAAAATCACGAGTTGTTCGGCGGAATCCACACGAACCGAGCACACGCAATCGCTGTGAGAAGGAGGCAGCAGGATCCGGTCGCGTAGTGCCGAGCAGGAATAGAGCACCTGCTAAACGACACCCACCGTACATACCCACCACCATAACACCTTCCCACCACCACCATGAGCGACCAGGCACGGCTAGCACACCACAGAGCAAAGAATAGTGCCCAATGAACCAGCAGAGACGAAAAACGAGATCCATACCGATCTACTACCCTGAAGGTCTAGAAACGGCATCCCACGACCCAGATATACGATTAAGGTCTGAAAATGGCGATAAGGCTACCACTGCAACCGAGTCGGAGGAAGAAGGGGGAAGAGAAAAGGGGGAAGAGCGAGGGAGAGAAGACGAAGATTCAAAGCATGAAAACCAAAGAAAGCAAAGAATAGAGGTCGCCACCGGCAACCACCAAGATCAGAGCCGTGACCGGAGCCGATGGTGACAAATAAGAAAGCAGGGGCGGCTACAAGTGATCAAGAGAAAGGCTGAGAGGTTTTTTTGGATAAGCGCTAGAAAATTTTATTTACAGGTCGATCTCCAAGAAGGAGAAAGCCAAAAACGTAGAACCACGATTACAAAAATCTCCGAAAGGAAAGACAGGGTT
>JAYMSV010003298.1:0-10058 GCA_036897745.1 Erodium moschatum | reverse complement strand
TCGTATCACCCGCTTTTGATTTACTTTCTTTGTAAGTCAAAATTTTATCAATAAAACCATCACTTATCAAAAAAAAAAAGCCTTACTTGCTTGCTGCTAAATCCATTGGTGGAGATCACGTCCTGGTGTGGCGATGTGGGGTGGCTTTTGGCCGAATCCCGTTCCCCGGTGAAGGTTGCTAGACGTTGTCCTCGGACTTTGTTCCGAATCTTTCCCGTCCGGCCTTCCTTATCTGGCAGTCTAGTCGCTGTTCTGATAGCCCTGCTCTGTTCCAGTGGTGATCCATTTCGTCGTTGCCGTGGCTCCAGGAGCCTTTGCCGGCCGGCTATTGTCATCGTCTGGTGGACAGTGTTCTGCCCCACCCGTTTTGGTGGTTCAGTTTTGCTCTGGTTGTTGTCTTTCGGGCCTCGATGACAACGGTCGGATGTCGACGACACTGCTTCGGTCAAATACAAAACGTTTTGTATTTGTGCTTTACTATATGTTTTTAAAATAACTGCACTTGTTGCATTTTTGGTGTGCAAGTTATGTTGTACTTTTGGTGTGCACGTCATGTTGCTCTTTTAGCTTGTACGTTGTTGCACGTTTTGGGGCGCACTGTGTTGCACTGTCTTTTCGATTAGGCGTCAGTAGTATTATTGTCTAACTAGTCTGAAGTCTGTAATATTTACCATTTTACTTGTTCGTTTTTATCGGATGTTATACATATCGTCAAGTGATATATAATATAATGCAATCTTCCGTCCAAAGAAAACTAATTTGTACTGAACTAATAATTAACCAAAAGTAAAATATAGAATGGATGATAAGTCAACTTTATTAGTCTAATTCCATGTTTTCCCAAAAGTCATGGATACGTGAATGATGTCTTTGGGCTGACTTACGTGCTCACATACAATGCTCCTTTGTCAATGCTTATGCTGCTATATATATGTATATATAAGCTGAAGGATATCGTGTTTCCTGGTAATAATACATTAAATATTGGAGTAAAAAATTGATAAGAAAAATATGAGGTAGAAAATCGAAGATTGAGTCAAGCGTTTACAGGTTGTTCATATTGTATGTGTTTCAGATAATGTGTGTGTGTCCCATTTACGGTCAAATGTCGACTACAATTTGTATTGGTTATCCAGGAACGTATCCAGAATTTAATAACAATTGCGTGGCTTTCAGGATTCACCGACAGATATTACACAAGTTCGTGGCGGCCAATTAGTTTAATTAGTACAGATTCACTCTTGCCAGCTTAATTAATTATATGTTACAAGTTGAACTTGGACAAATTTACTTATGGCTACGTTATTACATTCCTTTACTAGTTTAATTAATGTTTTGAATTCGTCAAAACTATGTAATAAATACTTGATTTCCAGCATCGGACTCACGTGGGGTTTGTTTATCTTTTTGACAACCACGAGGTTTTAGACCTCGATTTACATGATATTGGTTACACTAAAATCATGGTTCATAGAGAAATGGGAACAGATTTTGCGCTAATGTGCCTCGATAAAGAAAATGAATGTGAATTTGGTGGTAAACCTACAATATACATGTATATTAACGTTTTCAAATTTTTATATTTATGTAATATGAGATTAAAAGTTACTTATACACGAAGGTGATGATAGACTATCGTCAGCAGTTGGGGTGTGTGCGCGCATGCTAAAAAGGAATGTTTAGCTTGCTTTTGTTGCTCATCTTTGTTGAATTGTTGATCAACTTACATTACCCATATTTTTATGCAGCGTTGACCTTTTGGATCGATCTTGCTAAGCCCAAAATCTGTGCAGGGTCCATATGAAAAGGGAACATAAATAGATTTATTTTAAAAAATAAATCTTCATAGAAAAATATTACTGACTAATGTTAGGATGAGAAAATGAATCTCCATACAAAATTAATAGAAGATAAAAATTTAATAAAATGAAAATGACTTCAAAGTTAATATTTTGATTATTTGAGCTAATGTTAGGATGAGAAAATGAATTTTCATACGAATGTTTAATGTTTTACACTCTTTAGTGTGGACTGCACAAACCACTGCGAATTGGATTTTATGATTCTGAAAACAGAACACAATTCCGAAATAGTTAATAAGCAAGAATGTTGCAGGCGGTCACTTGGAATGCAAGAAATGTGTATGAACAGATAGAAAATGGATGACTTGAGGTTGAAGACATAACCTAGCGCTTGTTGTGGAGACCAAATTGTTGAAAAGTGAAGAAGTAAAAGGAAATTTAGGTGAGTGTTTTGAAAAATGGGGATCGAGTTGTTTTAAAGGAAGAAATGGAGGCTTGCAGGTAAGGAGGGAGACCATGAGCCACTTATTCTGATCACCTTGCATTGTTGCTGCTGAGAACGGAGCACATAATATTTCTTTATGATATTGTAGATATACGAACAAAGAGAAAGAGAATCGTAATAAGTAATAACATAGTAATGTATTTTCTGGAAAAGAATGATCTATCACAATCTCTATTGATATGGTTAACAATTTACATCTATTTTCAGGACCTATGAAAAGGAAAGTTATGAAACCATTTGTCACTTTTATGTATAAATTAATAATGGCAGGAAATAATAGAGAGGTGACAGGACAAACTTTCACCGCGCCTCTCATCTGTACTGTACAAATCGTGTAAACAAATTCTGGGCTACCACCGTTAGAAAGGGCTGACTTTGCTGGCCAGCTTCAGCATGAATTCAGGTACAAGGCGTCTTCTTGGAGGAGCCACTGCATCTTTGGACCGTGCATCTAAGTCGTCCCCATGAATTATTGCCAGTAAATCTTCAAACATTTCATCCTTACCACCTCTCATTGGATCCTAGAAATACCATCCACAGACATGAGCTAGAATCCAAGTGTCACAACATTTTTTTACTGATAATGACGTGAAAATCCAAAGTGTTTTCTGATTTTCATGTGCAATTTTGGCCATCAAACCAGAAATAAGGCATTTACACAACCTTACCTGAAGAAACAGATCTGTGTGAGATTTTCCTTCATATAAAATCGCATCAGCTGTAACTCCAACTCCTTGAAGAGCCTCTGCAAAAGCTTTGCTGCACATAAGAGCACGTTAATGGATTGTTGGTCAAGGAACTTTTACTTATGCGGTATTATAAAACAATACAAGTGACTGCTCAGAAAATGGAAACTAGAACTGTTGCAGGATAGTGAACCATAAAAAAAGTTCCTTATTAAATACTGATAGCAATTCGAGTAAAAGATAGTGTTCCTAAGGACTATAATACCTTAAATGAATAAACCAAGCAAGACACTTGGAAAAACAAGAAACCAATAAATCACAACACAAAAAGTTACTCTTACAAAATACCATCTACCAATTCCTCCTCTCATTTGTCCCACCACCTTTGTAGCTATCACATATCATATTCGGTTAAGCAACAGTATGAGTCCTATTATAAGCTTCTCTAGATCACCTTTCTCAAAAAGTGCTATTCGTTCATTCTACCTTGTTCTTTTGAGCATTTTCAACCTGAACCAAATCCCTTTCCCCCGTCATATACTTACCTCCTATAAGACATAGCTACTATATTCTAACTCAACAAAAGTATCTCAATCAACAAATATATAAATAGATTTTTATTTCTTTTTACTACAAGTTACTTACAAGATTAAGCACTGATTTAACAGCTTCATATTTTTTACCGTCTTTTTATATAACTATAAAAAAATTGTACATCTTGGCATGACCATATAAAATTACTACGACTACGAAAAAGAATGCTACATTCAAGTGGTTAAGAGTATTATTGGTTGTTCCAAGACACGGGGAGAGGATGCATTAATTTTTTTTACTAATAAAATATCCATACACTTAGATTTACAAATAGCCGAGAGAAATTGTAAACTTCATACCAGAGTAGATGCATACCTAGCCTCCGGTGGGATGGAATAATCTGCAGTACCATGGAAAAGTATAATTGGTGGGAGTCGGCCAACTGCATTTCTTACATTTGGATCTTGGACTACAACTTCAGGAGAAAATCGATGCATAGACTGTTCCCCTTCCATTATGCTGTATAAAAAATATAAATGTACCAGTCCTTCAAAAGCACATCCCGAACCAACAAGGCCTCAACTGATAACAATAACTAAGAAAATGATGAGGTTTATACCTTAAAAAGACGGACCGGTAAAGTCCTCGGTTGTGGAAGTGACCTGTTAGGTTAAACAAATTGTACCTGTTCAAGAAGACCCGCTATTGTTGGTGCAAATACTTGAAAAATAGCTTGTGAAAATACGGAAGAGTTACTAATAATATGTAGTGTAGAAAGTCAAGGCATCCCTCCCACTCTGTTTTTTAGCTAGTTAAAGTTTGGTTTTCTAGATGATTCAAATGAGTAATTTGAAAGAACAAAGTAGGCATCAATTAAAGGCATTGTAGAGCTTAAAGTTGGGAAACTTCTATTTTAGAGCAATAAGCCTTAATTTGAGCAAAAGATATGCAACACTCATGGGCCCAGGGCTCGTAGGCTGCAGTTCTAAAGGAAAAGATTATACCAGTCACAGGCTGCAGTTCTAAATCAAATTCTATTACTACTGCTGTACTGCAGTTGCCTAACAAGGTTTTTGGTCTTCAGGGGTTCGAGAAATATAATGTCAAGTCATCTGCGCTCTATTTACCAACAAATAATTACCCGCCAGATAAACCAAAATAAGCCTTTATTTGGGTTACGCTCCAAGGCACGCTCTCTCCTTCACCTGATTCTTTGATTGCCTGCTCCACAAGAGTGCAAGCAGCAATATGTGCTCCAGCAGATTGTCCCATTAAGTAAATCCTAACAAAAGAAACAAATAATTTATCATTAGCAAAATAGTCAATTCATTTTGCATAGGAGAGAGAGATTTCATTTACCTGTTAGGATCACCTCCATAATCGGCAATATTATTGCACACAAATGAGATGCCTTCAGAAGAATCCGTAATCATATCACTGATGGTCCCCTGAGGAAAATTCCTGCTTGGGAATATTAAACATGGAGAGAGTGTTAAAGTTAAGTAGTCATCACAACGACATGGAACACTGATAGTAGCCAAACAGGGGCATGAAAACAAGAGAACCAGTACTATGAATGTGATGCCAGAAACAAGACGAGCGTCAATCTTAAGAGTACAGATAAATTTTCTGATATATAACAACACAAAAGAACAGTACATGTATCTTTCTGACACATTTCTCAACATGAAAAAAGAGTTCATTAAATCACACAAATCATGATACATAATAAAGTTATGAGGCAATGTTTGTGACAAAATAAATCAATTGTAAACTGCTTTCCAGAAAAGAAACACATATATTCCCAAATAAAGGGCATGTGGACATCACATAAACATAAAAGTTGTGTTCAGTATAGAAATAGAAAGATCGAATGCAGGTTAGGGATGAGGAAAGACTTTTAAGGGGGATGGTGTAAACATAGATAGGGCTAAGAGAAGAAGACGCATGAAAGATATAAACTTAGACAGAGCTGAGTAGTGAACAGACATGCATGTAGCACAATCAAGTAGTTGGAACATAAGAGTCTGTAGAGTTTACAAGTGAGCTCATACCCTAGTGGAGCTTCACAAATAAATAATCTGCAGTCTTCTATTTAATGTTAGCAATGACTTACCAAAACATTCTCTGATGGTTAAGGCATAAAGTCACATTACACAAGAAAACAAAATCCAATTTGTCCAACTGGTCATTTTTTTAATGAACGCACGAAATTATCACCTGTAATCAATGCAAGCAACTAGGATATCTCTTTCAGATAACTGCTGTCCTAAAAGCGAGCCCCATGCTTTATAGCTGCAAGAACACAAATTATGGCTAATATAAATTGAACTAGCATGCACACATGCAAAAAACTCATGATCGTGTAATAATAGTATACTTGAGAGAACAAACAGATAACCAGTGTTAAACATGACATGTGTTCAACTTATTAGAAATTGTATTGAGACAACTGTTCCAAACCTATTCAAAGATAGGAACATTTACCTATGATTCAAACAATTCAAACTATGGATCTTCAGAAGTAGTTCTATTTGTACTTCTAAACTGGCCCATAATTGAATTATTTACGTTCTATTCAAGCAGTAGCACCCAAGGTGTTTAACTAAGCTTCTAAACTGACATATCATCAGATTAACTTCAACTTATAATTTTTCAGAAGTAGTTTCATTTGTACTTCCTAAAGTATCTACCACAACTGTCAGGTCACACATATGAGTTACTAACCCAATTATCCAGGCTCCACCAGTTACAAATGCAACGACTGGCTTTGGCCCATCACGACTTTTAGGCAAGTATAGGTCAAGCCTGCATAAAATAACATATTACTACTCAAGCCAAAGATTCCACAAAAGTTATGAGGGGCGTGCAATAATTACAGCCAAATGCACGAAACATAATATAAGCTAACAAACCTACCTGTTTCTAGGTTGATCACCATAAACTATGCTTCTGCGGACCCGATTGGAGAAGAAATAGTAATAGCCAACTGCAAAAGATTAGCAAACTAGTTATGCCAGGAAAACAGAACATTACTTGAATCCTACATAGAAGAGCATGACATGCATATGAAGTAGAGACATCTGGCGAGATTTCGTTATGGGGGTTTAAGCGTGCAAGTATGGAATCTAACTGCACAAAATCTTGAAACAAAAAGTGATTGTTGCAAACCTTGAATAAAACCTGGCATTAGTAGAAACGCGTAAAAACCGAGGGCAATAAATCTTGAGACCCATCTGTAGCCTACCCTGAATGACAATAGAAGATCAAAAAAAGCTTCTAATGACTAGATTAAATATAAATGCACCTCAAAGTAAAGGATAGATGATAAATATTACATTAAAACCAATGCAACAGCAAAAATAAATTTTAAATTGAAGTATATTTTGTACTCTTATCTAGCATCGGATAAATGTCTAGTTTCTATCTTTAACCAATTAAGGTTGTTACATGATTACCATGTCAAATCAGAAGTTCCGTAAGCAAAATTAGTATACCCACCATACAGGAACGTATAAAGATATACATAAGAAGATTGTTCTACTGGGATTTAGTTTGATCTAATTAACAAGCAATAAACTCTCCCGTTTGATCTGCATTAGGATAATAAAACCAAAAACAAGACCATTGACATGTAAATTTCTCCTCGGTCCTTACCCAATGTAAAAAGGTTTCAATTTCAAACAATCCATCATATTCATTCACATCTACACTTTGAGCCCAGAACAATATACTAATTCTAAAATCAAATATACCCCTATGCTATTCTGATCAACCAAAATCAGGTGGCCACAAAAAAAACCCACAACCGCTACAAGACTCCAATCTAAGATTCTAAATATAACAAATTGTTCTCTTCCTAACCAAAACGATAAGATGCAACCATCAGACCTTAATGTACAAGTACATTGAACATTTCTCAAAATTTACGTGAAGCACTAAGTATCATAATTATATGTTTATAATACAATATGCTATGGACATGTCAAATTGCTTAATTAAACAAGAAAGGTATACATGGAAATATTCATGGCTGACAATCTAGACTATAAAAGTGTAACCAAACTCTAATGAAGGTATAAACTGGATTAACTTTGAGAGGGTATATAAAGTAAACACACAAGAAAGAGAGATGCTAACTTTTCACCTGTAACTGTCAACAATGTCTCGATACTTAATTACCTATACAGTACTTCTGGCACGCAAAATAATCATCACTACATGATACATACAATTTTGTGAAATGTTTGACATGCATCCAGTTACAAAATTTAAAGTCAGATTCTGGGAAAGAATGGCACACTAAAGTTACCAAACAAAATTTTCTATAGCATATCAAGGCTTTGCATCCTAACATTGTAGCTACCTGCTACTAGATTAACTCCATCTACCAGCAGTTCGCAACTGGACATTTTGATTTTGGCAACAATACTGTTCCCCCAGTTATCTGATCAGAAGTTCAAAATTCACCAAAACCATGAAGAAACTAAATAGTAACCTCAAACCCAGAGAAGTATGAGGGTATGAAAACAAACTATAGTGTTTCACATTAAGAATGGCAGCATTTAAGATGCATAAAGGATGCCCTCAAGATAGAGACCAGCCTCATTGGCCAAAAGTAGACGAAAATGTAATGCAGGAACTTTGCTAGAACCTAGAACATCAGTCTCCAAAGCTTAAGCTTCAATCTACAAATTTAAACATACTAAAAACTAAAGGTGCAAGCAATTACTAACTGAAGCTCAGATAAAATTGAAACAGTAGAGAAATCCCCATCAAAGTTGAAATTTTTAGGACCAGACCAGACTACCATAATGAAGGCAACCACCAACATAACAAGAATGAAATTAAAACAAAATAAATAAAAGACTTATGACAACACAATCAAGGAAGCCATTAATCACTTGATCGGATAGAGCAATGAAAATGATTTAGTGGGGACCAAAGGGAAATAGGATCGAACCCAAGATAGCCCAAAAGCTTCAAGCTGAGGCGAGTGGCCAAATACGTGTCGGCAGCGGCGTTAGCCATTTCAGGAACCAAGGAGTCCGGATCGCTGTCGCCGACGACAAGCGAATAAAGCGAATTGTCGCTGGAGACGCGGCGGGGGCGCTGTTGGGGGTGGTTGAGGGGAGTACCAATACCGTCGTAGCTAAGAGTCCGGGGAAGAAGGGGCTTAGTGGAGGTGAGCTTGTCGTCTTCGTATGGGGAGGATATGAGGAGGCTAGTGGTGGGGTCATCGCCGTGAAAGAGCGGGGAGGTTTTGGAGAGATCGGTGGGGTGGCTGGAGATGGGAAGGATCTGGGAAGGCATTTGGAGAAAATGGATCAGAAAATTGGGATCAGGAAACCTGGAATTGGGAGAGGGTTTGCTGATTTGGAGAAGAAGGTTATCGTTCGTGTGTGTATTGGATTGACACCTGTTCTCTAACGGTTCGTGCTTTTCACCTTCTTCTCGGAACACTTAGAATTGGTCGCTCTCATTTCCTCATTCCTGCATCCGTGTCTATACTGACTTCTACGGACAATCCCAAAACACCCAGCCCCATATATGGGCCTCTGCTGCTCCACGCCCCATGGGCTCAGTCGTGGGATGGTTACGACCCAATATTGGCCCTATATTGCTCCTTTAGCTGCTATGCTGTAGTGTGTGATCCAGTTCTATGTTAAGGGTCATATATATATCCTCACCAACACCACCAACGATAGTATCTACATAAATAATGTCATTTTAGTCTTACATGAGGATCTTGACATGAATCTCACATCTCCTCGTCAATGAATCTTATTCGCTAATACCCAAATCTCATGTGATTAATTAATGTAGAGGGATAAGATGAGCTAGGGTCAATGCATTGGGTCGTCATCACTTGTGCAGCCCATGATGCATGTGTACGACATCTAAATATATTGATATACTGTATTTTGTTTTATTTTATTATAGCAGATTATATATCAGTGGCATGTTATAATATTAAAAATAATCAGTCTTTTCAACATCTAAATAATATTGTAGTTCCAAAGACACGATTATTAAATGACTAAAAGCAACCTAATGAAAGCGTATATAGTTGGTACTCATTTTCTTTTCCACTGAAATCTGACAAGTAAAGTGTAGTAGCAGCACTACCGCAAGGAATTAACACCGGGGTAGGAACATATACTTTGATTGACTGAACGACATGAGACTAATCAGAGAATACGTAACGGGCTTCGTGCTGATTATTCTAGAAGCCAAAATATATTTATTATATGAAATGTCGTCCAGTTTCAAGTTTCATTTCACTTCGATGTTGATATTTGTGACAAACTGATAATTTTGCCAAACACAAACACAATTGTCAAGTCGACCTTTTTTTGTAGAAACCCATGGCGATTTAGCCCAACGTTTTTGATCATCTGTCCGATCAACGCTCTGCAACCAGCGCCTGCTCCACCAGTTTTGAGTAGATTCGAGTCCGAAAGATAGCGACTCGATCAAGAATCGAAGGGTGGAGTCCCCCCTCGAACCTCCGACAGCGGTGTGCCTCGG
>JAYMSV010003297.1:0-10059 GCA_036897745.1 Erodium moschatum | reverse complement strand
AGACCTTCAGTGTGTTAGACTGACGTGATAACCAACTACACCACGAAACCAGATGTCCTTACACTTCAACCCCTTTTATATATACACAAATATTATAACCACGTGCACAAATCAAATGATGCTTCCTCATTTTCTGAATCTTTCGTTGTCTGTTTTGGTTTCAGAGTTGGGAAGAAAATGGAGAAATCGAAGGTGCTCCTGATTGGGCTTCCCATCTACTTGTTGTGCTCTGACCTCTTCGATCTCTTCTTAGCTCCGCCACCTAAACCCACCCACAGCTCTCACTCCGACCCTCCTCAATCATTTGATCCTGCGCAACGACCTCTTGAATTCCCAATACAGGTCTCCTTCAAATGTATATGTCTAGATGTTGTATTGCATATATGCATGTGTGATTGATAGATTGATGTACATTTTCACGTGTATTCGTATCTCTACGTGCTTAGTTCTGTATTGGGTTTTTGATTGTGCAGAAACCAGATGTCATTGGAGCAATTGGTGCTGGCAACACCGTCACCATCAGCTTCTGCACTTCTTCCTCTTACAGGTCCTTTTTCGACTTCAGATCTTATAAAGTTGAGTTTTTTTTCATCCTACCTCGTTGTTCTGTGCATTGGGTTCTTTTAGATTGAAACATACAATTGCAGAAACTTAATGGGGTTACAAGATGATGCCATTTCTTAAAATTTACTGAAGGCTCCACTGGAAGACACGGTTAAGATAATTGGGACTACAAGATAGTCACTTGTTATTTCAATTACCAGATATTTGGTGGGTCATTAATAGTTTTCTCATATCTTATTGTCTATCCTATTTTTCTGCATTTTGGGCAGAGAAAATGCACTGGTGATGAAAAATATGCTTGAAACAGAATTTCCTGCCATGAATGTTGTTCTGGCAAATCACCCAGCTGCACTTCCAAAACGCCTCCTGAATAACCTGGTTCCCTTTTTTCAAGTGGGAATGATTGTGATTATAATGGGAGGTGAACGTATTTTCGCTAAGTTGGGAATGGCTGCACCCCCATGGTACTTGTCATTGCGGTCCAATAGATTTGGTAGCACTGCAAGCATTTGGCTTCTTGGGAACTTCTTTCAATCCTTCCTACAGACTTCTGGAGCTTTTCAAGTGTATTGTAATGGCGAATTAGTAAGTCCCCATTTCAGCTATTCATGTTTTTTGCTGGCTTTAGTTTGACGAGTTTACCTTGGATTGGTAAGTTTGTTATAATGCATGTGGCATATAGGGAACTTTCTATTTTATGCAATGTGTTTGAACTTGTTTCTGATGCTGAATGATCTAGGTTTACTCAAAACTCAAAGAGCGTAGGTTACCCGGTGAAATCGAACTGAAGGATCTTATTCACAAGCAAATTGACAAGGCAAGAACAGTTGACAGCCTTGGAGACCTCTAGTGCGGATTACTCTCATACATTATACAGCACTTCCGTGTTCATCCAACCATGGAAATTCACTCCATTGGCGTCAAGGCGGTGGTACATTATGACAATAGGAATTTCTGGTCACACCTTCATTTGGCCTTGCCTGGTTTCATGCTGCAGGGTGATAGAATAGTAGGCCATGCTTAATTAACAGGTTAATGCACTTGAATTTGTTCAGAGTGATTTTTGTATTACAAATCGGTTATTGAATAAGTATGGCTTTTGCTATATGTTGAATTTTGATGAGTTTTTTGAGGATTGCCAGTTTCTTAGATTTTAGTCCTGGCTGAGGCGTTGCTTTGTTAGGCGAATAAGAATGATCCTTGTCAAGCATTTGCACTTGTGTTGTATGCTAAGGATTCATCTTTGTTCAGTTCATTTGAAAATAGAAATCAATCTAATACAAATGCTTAAGCTATTATGTTCTATTCCAAACTGGATATTGAAGACTTTATCTGCTATTATAGAACTTGACTTTGTTCTCATCTTTACATGACTTCTTTCGTATCCTACAGCAACAACGATGAAACCACTCTTTCCAGAAATAAATAGATGAACCACAAGCTGCTGCAAATCATATTCTTAGTTCAAGGCCAATAAGTGGTCGAACCATGGTCTTGTCTGGGCAGCAAGAGCTCCATGTCAAATGGGGTAACTGAACAAGTTGCAATCATTTGGTTTAAGTACACAGAGTTGGGCTATACATTCTGGTCATAGTTGCCACCATTTTCGACTTTCCATTGTCTTGACAAGATCATTTGCCAATGATGCAAAGTCTTCAGCTCCGTTTTGCAGATCCTCAGTGCGCTTGCTGATTTTCTGATACAAAGCAAGCAGCAATAAATCATATAAGTATGAAGATCTTGAAAGTGGACTCGGATAAATAATTTCCCTTTTTGTTTTCACCAAGAAAACTTTGCAGAACAGTTGTCATTTCCATTCTCAACGTTTGGGAAAACAGTTCTCTTTTTCTACAATGGTAACTTTTAGGAGGGGAAAACTTCAAAATGCATTCCACAACTTTATTTCTGACTCATTGGAAACAACAAAATCAGGTATCATCTTTATTTTTTTCCGTAAAAAAAAAGTGTTTAGCCTAATTTTCTGCTCAAACTAAATGTAGAAAACCAGGCAAATTACCAACGCTTGCTTGTCCAATTGGTCAAGCCCTTGAACTTGGGTCCATGAGACCATGATTCAAGTCCCACCCGCAATACCCCTCTGAAGCCTTATTTCTCGCCAATTTCGGTTGGGCCTCTTTGATCTCTCACCAACTCTTGTTGGGTCAAGTGACAAAAGTAGACCTCCCCTCTACATAGGGGTGGTCTTGAGCCCAAATCTTGAAACATTTAAATTATTGCTGATAAAAAAACAGGAAAATTATCTGAACCATGTTACTTGTAACCTAGTGTTCTCATTCTCTATAAGTCTTTCCTCATCTAGCTATCCTCACTCCTTTTTCAAAACAAATTAAGTGCAAAGCAATGAAATCCATCTCATGAACCAGACATAAAGAAGATATCTTACCGCCAACTTTTCCTGCCTCTCAACAAGCTTGTTTCTTGCATCTGCAGCCACTGAAGAGGTGGCATCCTACAGTCAGTCACCACGTCAGATAACCCCGATTAAGAAGCTATAAACAGGAAAATTAAAAGTTATTCAGCCAAAACAATCATGGCACATTACCCCAGCTTTCCTATATTTAGCTATAATTTCATCACGTGTCCTTAATCTGGGCTTTGAATCTTCAGTTCCACCTTCAAACAATTGTTCCCTTTCAGTTCCCTTTTCTGCAACAAGCAAAAGAAGATTATCACTAACCTGCAAAAGTTAAAACCTAAATACACCACACACAACTAGACTGTCAGATGTACCATTCTTTTTATTTTTAGCCATATGGGTTGAAGCAGATGATGAAACAGGTAAGGGCTCATCTATTTCAATGTCGTCTGTACCAACGAAAATAAACCAATGAGTGGAGTCAACAGGCACTAGAATGAACTATTGAGAGAGTAAAATAGGCAGAACCTATATCAAGCTCCAAAACTTCGTGTTTATCAGTAGCTTTTAGAGATGGGGCCACAACTTCCTGGCTATTAGTAAGGGTAGGAGACAAATCGGAGAATGGGGCCTTCAAAAATATGCCCTCTAAATGCGTGTAATCAGATGTTGAAGCTGTGGAGAAGTTATTGGTTGATTTTCCTCCTCTAAAGCCTTTGACTATATCACCCAGAATCCCAGGTGTAACACCCTATAGAGATACATTTAAGTTACACATGCAAAATAATATATTTCTTTCCAAATAACAAAACTTATTAGAATGCCATATATGAATCCAAACCTGTTTTTTCTTCAGATTTAAGGGAGCACTAAAAGCAGCATCTGCAGCAGCAGCAAGAACCTTATCATGGAGACAGGGCAAAGATTCTGGGATCCTGGAAACAGCAATAATGATCTTTCGGAAATGTACTTGTTTGCACGACTAATTTATTTGAACCCTATTAGCATAGTGGCCAAATTATAATGGACCATACCTGAAATCATTTTCACCAGCCAACAAAGAGATAAATGCCAATTCGCACCCATTTACCTACAAACTCCTAAATGTTAGATGGGAGTAATTGATAAATTATCATGATTCAAGAGTGAAAGAAAGCACCCACCAAGGAATAAGTCTAAGCAAAAATGTTTTTGGCTAAACAAATGGGATACAATGTAAGGAAGTGTCACTTCTATATGATTAGCCTAAACATAACCATTAATGCCAAAGAAATTAAATATTGCAAGAAAATACCAGTGCAATTTGTCCATTATCAGAAGAACTTATCATCTTGTCCATATTTGCCTTGAAATTCCACCTTAAGATTGACATTAAAGTGCTTTCTTTCAAACATTCTAAATCTGGCAAAGACCTGTGACAAGACAAGTACATTTAATGACAAGACAAGCTGAAAGTGCTAGCATAATGAATAACCGAAGTGATACGAAGGGTTCATTACTACCTGATAACTACGGAATAAGAATAAGGTATATGAACTAATACTTCACCTGATTTCAATCAATCCAGTTTGATATAGCAACATCAGCCCACAGACTTTATCATCTTTCATAAACGTTGTAGTCCAACAGCAAGGTTTTGCAAGTTTCACTTTACGAATGGTTTTACCATTTCCCTGATAGAACCATGTCATCTTAGCTTCAAAGAGTTGTGAAATAGTACTGGAAATAAAATGAATGCTACATACAAACCTGAAGCACGGATTTTGTAGAGTACAAGCGCAAGACATTTTCACAACAAAGCAAAACAAGGGAATCCAATAATTCTTCCCCTTTAGATGCAGTTTCTGTTGAGTGATGTTCCATCTCAGGCAACTTACTTCCACTTAGAGTACTATCTGAGACAGCCACATTCTCTGACACAGTGTCCTTCATATGCTGATCCCGGTGCTTTTCGCTGGATGGTCTGGTGGCTGAAGTACTGACCTCTGGAGTACAAAGAATTGTCATGTTTATAACTCATAAATGAAACCGAAATGGATGGCTTCATTGCTTTCCATATGAAAACAATACTTGCCTATAACATACATGGAAATTGCAACCACCTCCTTTTTCAAACTCAATGGCCGAGAGCTGATCATGCTACCATTACCACCATCAATAACATTAACTTTTGCATCTTTGGTCAAGATGAACATGATTTCCTCCATATGGTTGACTAAAGTTTTTGTAGTAAGGTGCTTTGGGCTTTTTGCAGTACTATGGGTACTAGAAAATTCCTTCCAATCAATTGAAATAACAGGAGAAGCAGAGCCAGGTATGCAGTCTTTAAAGAACAAAACTGACAATGAACTCATGTCAAGCACTGCAACCTGAAGCATTTAAATTTAATATAATCCTGACGCCACTAACCAATAATGTAACATATGCAGAAAGCAAGAGATGAACTAAAATAAACAGATAAATGATACTTACGCGACCAGATTCAAAACCCACAGCAAGTTTGGCTCCAGATTGTGCAAACCTTAGCACTTGGACAGAAGAATTAAGAAGGCAAAATACAGCTTTACAGTAAGGTCGTTTCTCTTGAGGCAAATTATGAACTGAGAAGTAAGTTGAGCAGTATTAAGTTTGCGATAATAATGGCTAATTGTCTCTAACAACATAATCCCGTGACAGAAAGTTATACTCTTCTAATTATTAAAGCATAAAAGAACGTAGAATGGTTTCCTCACATACATGGAGCGTTAAGGCAGCTATGATGATCAATGAATGTAAACTAGGTTTGTGCCATCTAAAATGATGCAACAAAAGATTGAATATCCATGAATGTATGCTTTAAATTTGTACTCCCCATAAACATCCCTAATGAATAGATTAATTTTCAACAGCACACTAATACCAACAAACTCTAAAATTGACCACTCAGTTTCTCAACAACTGACCTTTGTCTAGACTGCAAACAGAAAATAAAGAATTCAGCATAAGGGAAAAGGAGGGGTAGAAAACCCTAGAATTTTAATTGGTTTCCATCCTACTCCTACGCCCAAGGACAAAACGAGCTTAATTGCAGAGCTGTGTTAGGATCTAGTGCATGAATATTGTTGTTCAATTCGATTGTCACTTTATCAGGAAGAAGATTACGCCAGGTTGCATCACGGCCGATTTCATCAATTCTAGTTACCTGATGACATATTTTCACGAAATCTTTGTCAAGGCCCCGCATAACTTATATTTGTAACAAGCTTATTGCATATGTTTTGTATGCTCCAGCTTGAAGGAGTGTTAAAATTAGAATTAGATTAAATTTAGGCAATTTCCAATATCCCATACCTAGTTCATTTCCTAATTCATGTAGGTTTCTCCCCTATATAAAAGGATCATCTGTTGTAAGTTAATCATTCAAGTTAATATATTTTTCACCTCAACAAATCCTACCAGGACGGTGACAGAGAAATTAAGAGTTCCGCCTCCATATTAATAGGGGTGGTGAAACTTTGGAAATAAAGGGTCATTCTTTATAACTAGCTTCTGCAGATCACCTTCATGTTTAGTGTCTGAGATAAAGTGGAAGCTTGTATCATCTGGACCACCTTTTAGGTTATAGACACAAACCTACAGAAGCCAACAAAAAGAAAATAAATATAGCACAGGATAACACAGTGCCTCAGAAAATGAGTTTGCTGTTCAATTAAGAAACATTTCTGACCAGACCACATTCATTGCCGACAGCTAAAGTTAAAGTGACATAGCAGAAATCCAAACTTGATATCGGAGAACTTGAACCAGCCACTTTTATGCCAGGCACCTGCAATCATAGAGAAGTATTTTGCATTACAACTTTCCCTTCATAATACATGTAATTATGAGAACTCAAAATATGAACTGTTATGCTCTAACTCTGACCTCGCCTTCTAGAAGAAACATAAGAGATAAAATTGGATATGTAGCATTCCATATTCTCACAGATCCATCTTTATAACCTCCTATGTACACTCTCTCGATTCCATTATACTCAGTAATAGACAACTCGCTGGGTACACCCCCAGTCAAAGGCCACTTCGTACTGCTAGCCAGAGTCTCTATTGAGCCTTGTTTCATTGCTGAGATTATCTGCGTAAACCCAAATAAAAATGAATCAATGACATTAAATTGGGCAGGGCAGGTAAATGAATTCAAAGAAGCCACATAGAACTGCATGTGCAAAACTCATGCACTTCAGAGAATGAAAAAAACGAACAATACCTCTGCTAAAGACTTTGATGAGTTTCTACCTGCGGGCATACTGAGCTTTGCCACAGTAATTGGTGGATCAGCTGTAGGTATTATTGAAGGAAATTCCATAGCATACCCAGAGACAGATGGTTTCCTCTCTTGTTGAGAAATTAAGGCAGAGAGGCTAGCATCATCATAGTACTGCAATTGACCAGGGTTTGTCAATACAAAAAGATCATCTCTGAGTTTAACCCCAGTTGCACCAGCCTTGGGTAATAAAATCATGTCTGCAAAGGATCCAGTAAGTGTTAGGTCCACACGGCCAACACATTTTACACTCTCCATCCCAGATGACCATTCAAGACTTAACACCTGTAATAGCCAATAGACATTTATGGTCAGCTCAAGGGAAAAAGAAAAAAATATATATCAAACTAGCTAGTTTCTGAAATAAAATGATAATGGCTTGACATTCTTCAATGAGAAAACTAGCATTCTATCCCCTTCAAACTAACGAACAAATACCAAAACTGAAATTCCATGGATAAGGCAGAAAATCATTATATATGAAGTTTAGAGCATAAATACGAGCAGATCAATACACGTAATGCGAAGTATTAGTAGTTAACATTTTGCATTTCTTTCTTTCTAACAATACTTATGTTTCTAACTCATGTGAGTTTTTCATTACATTTTGCATTTCTTTCTTTCTAACCATGTAAAAATGTAATGAAAAACTCACACAAGTTAGAAACATAAGTATTGTGAGCCTTTCGATTTTACAGATGTTTTAATTTCTTAAGGAATAAGTAATCCATCAGACGAAGCACCCCTTATATGAGTAATAATATGGAATGTCCAACATAAAAGAAATTGCTCACAGTCAAGACTTCTTCAGATCCTACTGCATCACCACCATAGATAAAAAGTAAGCCATCACAATTATTACGGGATTTATTGGCTGTGGACCACTGCAGGACAATGATAGGGATTCTCCTTTCAGCAGATGATAATTGTAGCTTAACAACATTTTTACAAGATAATCCAGCTTCTTGACCTTTGATAGAGGTAGCATAAGACGTGTTCCACAACAAAATATCACCATCTATATATCCCACAGCTAGAATGGATCCATCAGAAGATGCCCAACAAAGAGCACTTATCTCTTTATCTTCTAGAATGTGCTTGGATGTATCATCTTGAAGATTATCAGCATGTTCATTTGGGGAGTTAACAATTGCATCCTTCAGTTGAAGATCATTACCACCCCCAACAAAAAGAATTCGAGCTTCAGAAATATCCCAGAGAATAATCAAGCCATTCTCATATACGATCAATACTCTGCAAATAAACCATATTTTTAATGTGAACCATTTCTCGTAATTTTGTCCCCGAGTAATGCAGATAGAACTATACATTCATTCTTTTACCAGCCATGATTTTTTTATTAAAGTGACAAAACCATCTAGGAAGGAAAATACAGCCACAGCTAGCACAGCTTGCAAGCATAATTAGATTAAAAATCACCTCAAAAAGTATCATTAAAGCTATAATATAAAAATAAGCTAGTGAGAACAAAAGATCATTTGCAATTTGTAAATATACAACTAACACCTAACAATTACAGTAGACAGAAACACACGAAGGTGGTTATGTATTGGAGGCATGAAACAATCTTACTATGCAACTAACCCTTGCATTCTCTTTCCTTCATTTCTTGATCAGTTTTCTTTTGTAATGCAGTTTAGAAACTCAAACATTTAGTGAAAATTGTTTTCCATTTATTCACAACTGACATCAAGGGTAGTTTTCATAATAATACTAGATTCCCATATGTATGTGAACAAATTGTCAATCATAAACATAAGGGTTAATTGCTAAAATCTACATTATGTATTGTCCACGCTTTTAAACTACACTATCTTTTGACCACAGTCGTTTACTTACAAAATTTGGAATGTTCCGTTAAAATTAGGGACGTGGACAATACATAAAGGTAGTTTAAAGCGTGGACAATACATAATGTAGTTTTTAGCAATTAACCCTAAACATAATACTGATTTTCTGTTCATTTGATGTTATAAACTAGAAAAGTAAATCAAGAAACTTAAATTAATGTGGACACTTGCCTGTCACCAGAAGAACAAGGCTGGGGAAGAACTCCGACAATAGGTTGGTAATTAGGCAACGAAACCCCCGCAGTTTCTGCAAATATATAGAAGAGTAACAGATATTTTCATAATAATATGTCTAGAGACTTTAGCTTCAACTCAAAGAAGATGCAACTTATCATAAACAGTCTCTGACTGGCAGTTGAAATACTATGACATCAACTTCCAAAACTTAAGAAGTAACAAATCATACAGTCACCGGCAAGCAGTCAACATAATATAACATCAACTTCCAAAAATTAAGATCCTTAACTTTGTTCTGTCAGTAAATATTGACAATAAAATATCCAAGATAGATGGTCACATTCTTTGACAAGTCCTTACAATGATATTATCAGAAAACATTTAGTAAACATGTAGGCTTATAAAAAAAATAATGGGGGAATTACTGAATAGTGCCCCCATGAACTGATCGCAGACAAGAGTCTTTTGAGGTGAAAACACGTGGAAAAGTGCCCTCAGGAATTGGATAATTCATAAGGACTTAAAGAAAATGTGGACGATTCATAGGCCTTTATGGGAAATGTGGGTGACCGAAGTCTAATTTCCATTCATTTTAGTAACGGAAATTGGTGTCCAATTCACGAGGAAGAGGGTTGCGAAAAATGTAAGATCCCCACGTCCAAAACTAGCATTTGGGGAAATGGTGAACAAAACACAATATATAATATATAAGGGTACTTTTCGCATGTGGATCAAAACCGTGGTCAAGAGATAGGGTAGTTTAAAATCGTG
>JAYMSV010003296.1:0-10061 GCA_036897745.1 Erodium moschatum | reverse complement strand
AGGCGGGGACTAATCAGTCCCGCGAGGAGGAATGATCACACCCGGCGGGGGTGGAGTGGGCTCGCGAGGGCCTATAACCACAGACCCGAGATGCCCGGTGCTGGGAAGTCTCGGGAAAGCCGCAGCCTCAGCTCAACATGTTTCCCGGTTATACGAGTTTTATTGTTTTCATAGTATTTGGTTTATTTGGTTGTTTTGATTATTTTGACATTTAGTTTCAGTTTCTTATTGTTTTGAGATGTTAGGAAAGGGAGTTCCTCAGCTTTGTTTACGAAACAAAGTAGGCTTCTTCTACGGGTCCATGAGAACCGGACTGATCACGGTCAGCCGGACATATTCTGGAGTCCAGAATTTCTAACCCTACCATGTAATGTTTCATTGCCGTAATATACTACCCTCTCTCGTTTTAAAAAAAAAAACTAGTAGACTTTATACAAAATAGGAGTTTCAATTATTAGCATATATCAAAGCATAATTTGCTTTTTAACGATCAGAAATCACCAGCAAACTCTAATAAAACATAAACCTTGACGTTAATAAGACAACAACAAGATTTAAAGTATAAATTTAAGTGTAAGCATTGGAAAATCTAATTAATTAGTTGAAAGTGGAGCTAGATTTTGATACTCTTCCAACTTGAACCAAGAACAAAAAACACCACGTGTAGGGATGTGATTGATTATCTACCCTCGAGCTCTTCAGTTAACCAATCATTTTCACATCATATTCCTTTTAAATGTTTTAATTACCGCCTTACCATCACCTTGCCGACACTTGCACACACTAATCACGATTTAATCGTATATTTTGATGCAAATATCATTTCATGACGTAATAATTAACAAATGACACTTCCCTCATGCATCATCATAAGACGACCCAACAAAATTCTTGGTATATTCGAACACAGAAAATAATTAATAAACGAAGAAAAGGACTATTAGGTAAGTGATCGATTCTTCATTAAAAATATTTATTTTTATAAACAAATGTGAAATAAAATACTAGTAGCAAAGGACATGCCACCTAGAACAAACCGTCACGTGTCAGTGAAGATCTATAACTACAATCCCCAGATCGAAGGACTTGTTTGTTTGTTGTCCGAACAAAACCTCTCTATCTCTTTTCCTCTGTTTCTCTTAATTTTGCTGAGAAACATTCCCTAACTGGACTCGCCTGAGAATCAGAGATCCGGTGAGGCTGGGTCGACGACGACGATAGCAGCTCGGTGATCGGAGGAAGAAGATCGGAGTGCTGAGCAGTTTCATGGAATTGTGGCACAAGATGATCTTCCCTGTCCGAAGGGTCTGGTTCACTGTTTCTGCTCGTCTAAAAGCTCGTAAAAACGGTAACTTTCTCGTACCCTTTATCCACAATCAAGTTTCCGAAGAGCCCCTCGAGTTCACATCATCAAAGTAGATGTATTTATTGAGATTCGAACCTCTGACCCCAGTCTTCAAATCATCTCGTACCGACAGCCTAATTATCAATGTTTTTTCAGCAATAAGAATATAGCTATAAAGAAAAGAGTTATTTTTGTCTAATCCTTTGTATTTACAATCCTTAATGTTTGCAAATTGTACTTGTAATGTTTTTTCTTTTATATAGTGGGTTGCTTCCACTAGACAAAAATCCAAGAGGAAATTGATGACAATGCAATTGCTCCTATTTAGAAGATTCAACAAATCTCATGACTCCTACACCTACCTACCTTTTCAAGATCAACTATCCTTTTTTATCGAGTTTTAAAAATCAGTATGAGATCGTTGGTTTCAATACCCTAACGGGACAGAGATACTTTATGATGTAACGCGCTCTTGAAGAAAGTGAAACTACATAGTAGAGAAGGAGCACTTACAATGGGATGTTATTTTTTTGTTGCAGGTGGTGGGATTTTGAAGCTTCACGACGATGTCCAAACCTGCGAGTACCAGGATGTTCAGGTGATGTGGGATATGTTGATAAGGTCGGAGACTGAGGTGATAGCTAACCAACCTAAGCGCAAGCAGCGGCCGTTTTGGAGGGTTTTCGGGTGGTCTAACTCTAACCATAACGAGGCTTCATCGTTTTCTGCACAACCTGTTTGATAACAGAGTTACTTTACTATGAAATGGCCGGCTTTGCAGTAGCATGGTACAGAGCTGTTAACTAGATTGTAATAAAAAAAAATTGTCACATTTGAATAAAGTTGTACACTTCAGATGTCGAGATTGCAACGATTTTATTACGTTATTTACTCCAAACAAGAACTTCATTGATCATCGATTACTGATATATGAATCATAAATGTATAAGTACACCAATTCCTATTACTCTCATATATACTCTGAGGACCTTCCCTTATATCAAAAGTGGATCCATGTCTTGTACAGATTCGACAGAGAAGATCAATGTAGGAGTATGAACAATAAATGCTGAAAGAGTATCAAGAGCTTCCTCATCTTTCCGGTCCTCGAAGAAAATCTGCTAACACAGAGATGCAAGTCAGTTCATTTCGAACACACCCTCCTCGAGTTTGCAGAGGATTCTATCGAATAAAAGAAATTGCTAAAGTGGCATGTATGATGTACGATGTACCAATGTCAGATATATGGTTTATGTAGACAGTGTAACATACATATATTTTTTTTTATCAGGAAGAAAACGTGGAAATCCTACTCTAGCCTACCCTCCACCCACACCTGCTCCTAAACAGATGTATCAACAGGGATTCGAACCTCTGACCTCAAGGAGATGAGAGAGCTACCTTTAGAAGATAGGCGTTGTAATGGCCACTACAAGCCATATTGGAGTGCAGTTCTGGGGTCGAGCTGCCCGCTACAATAACTGGAAGGAACGGCCGACAGCTCCTGCCTTCCACGCCACTCTTCACCGGGTTTCAAAGTAATCGGCTTTTCCACACAAGCAGCCTCAACACACAGCATATTCTTGTATTCGTTATCCCCAAAATCAGCCATTGATTTTGCTTTCTTGTCCCAAGGGTTCCAAACAACTGCAGAACAAAATGATATATGCTAACTATCATTGTGTACATATGTATATAGGGAAACTAAGAACTTATCTGGTCCATTAGCTCAAGTGGATCCAATGGCCCATGTCATTAGTGATTTACAGATAAAAATAAATTCCATTTGATAATAAAAATAAATTCAAAGTTCTGTATATTTACAATTCATGTCATTAATGATTTTTTTTTAAAATCTGAACCATCCATTCCACTTGATCGAATGGAGTTTTCATTGTAAGGTTGTGTTTACATCTAGTTGTCTGCCTAAGTTATAATCTTAAGGGAAAGGAACCAAAAGGGTACACTCACCAGCATCTGGAAGTCCATCCTTACGAATTTCAAAGGTTCTCTTCCTTTCATGGTCCAGAATTGCAATTTTTGTCGGTGTACCAAAATATATTTTGTCAACCTTCCCATAAAAATCACAACAATAATATTAATAGTAATATATAGAGAAAGAAAATTAAAGCACAAGTTGAAACCATCCCCATGTAAACCAATACTAACTTCTCCCTCGAACGTTATTGCATCTCCTTGTTCGGTGAACCTCTCTTTACCCTGAAGGGTATCCAAGTAATCCAGTGTCTCTAGGCCTTCCACACGCACTTCACTATAATTAAACAAACAACGTCGAAGTTAATAATTAAGAAATAACATAGAAACCCGATTACAATCAGAAACTAGTATAACTTAGGATGATGAGAAATGGGAAAGATAGTAAATGCATTAAATCACAGAACCTGATATCGGTAATATTAAAGTAAGTGTGATAGGCAAAAGTGAACGTGAATGACTTTCCATCGGTGTTCGTATTTCGAATGCGAGATGTCATCATCAGATCTCCTGCAGCCCCCAGAGTAATCCTTAGGCGAAATTCATATCTGCGCATGATCTTTTAATTACTAAATGAAAAACAAATGCCAGAGTGAGAAACACACAAAATGAAATCAAATAAAGTCCTAAGGGTACTTTTTTATTGGAAAGAAGACAGGGAAATCCTAATCTATCCTAGTCTAACCTCCACACACACCTGCTCCCAAGCAGATGTACCCAGTGGTGTTCGAATCTGTGACCTCAAGAAGGTGAGAGAGCTCTCTTCACCACCAGGCCAACCCAAGTGGGCAGACTAATCTAAGTCCTAATGGTACATTAAATTGAAGTTTTGTTCTCGATCATGTGTAAGTTATGCACCTGTGAGGCCAGAGCTTCACTTCTTCATCAGGGTGCCTAAGGATTAAGTCAACAAAGGCCTTGTTAGTGCTCTGTGTTGGAAAAGGCGGGGGATCATGATCAATGCTCCAGAACCTGTTCCTTGCAAATCCATGTTGTTCAAGAGTACCGTGGTTTCCAAACTGCAAATGTGTTTAAAACGAGGCTATAAAAAAAGAAAACACTAAATAGCTAAAAGGAAGAAAAACACATACTTGAGGAAAACATATTGGAATGCCTCCACGTATTGCCTTTGGAGGCTTGAAACAAGCCTACACAAAAAGCATCACAGTTATTTAATCAATAACACATAACGAATTCGGAATGTATGTTTTTATATGATTAAATACAACTATGTATTTGCATCAATGTCTTGTCTTACTACAGTCTATATCTAGCAATATACCAATATTAGTTCATCAAGAACGATTTATTCAAGCTAATTAATGGTACGTTATTGGGGATCTTAATCTAAACAGTTTATTTACTGAAATGTGGTACCTTGCTACTAACAAAAAGCAATTCTTCCCCACGTTCGTTCTTCCAAGATGTAACTTGGCCACCATACAAACACACCTGTTCAAACAAAAGAACAATAACCAAAGTGATAAAAACTTAAAAGCACAGGTTTCACGATGAAGCACTTCAATTGAAATAAACAGGAATGTCTGGTTAAACAATAATAGTGTATCCATCAAATTACAGGGTACAAAATCTAATCAATAAATAAACTCATGAGAGATCTACCAGAACAAGTCAAGAGATGTGAACATTTAGTTACTCCATTGAATTCTAAGTACCTAATTGAAATGCAAGCCAATTTTTTCCTCCCATCCCAATTCAATTCACACAACATTCATCGAGATTGACAACGACCCATCTCACAGAAAAACCAAATCATCACAATCAAACCGAACCCAATTCACATTTTCACCTACTTTGCTCTCAGATTCAGAATTGGGTCCGAAGTCATGCAAAATCACAAACCTCAAAACGAATCATTGAACAAATACAAACACGGGATTGAAATCACCGTCGTGTACCTCCGCAGAAGAGCCGCGGGTCTCTCTGAGGATGACCTTGTCGAGGCCATGAGCGCCCTTGCAGTACTCGACATGTTTCTTCTCCCCATCCCCTGACATCATTTGATCTATCTGCTTGTTTCTGTCCGGCATTTTTTTCTACGATGGAGATCGAAATCGAGTTTGGTTCTATGAAATCTGCGCAAGAGTGATGAGATTTTGGGTATGTTCGTCTTCTAATTACGGAATCGGAGGAGGAGGAGATGGAGATGAAAATGAATTGAGAAGAGTTTTTGCCATTATGGTTTCAAACAGAAGTTGCTTTGAGATTGCATGTGGTGTTTATTTATCATTCATTATCTCATGCTTTGTTGATTACCAAAATATCTATCCTTTGGCTTTTACCATATTAATTCCCAGTCCTAAGATTGCTAAAAATTATAAGAAAAAGGGCAAGTATGAAAACATACAGCTTAATGACATTCTTCACGTGTTCCATTAAAAAACTCGCATGCAAAGATGTTGTCTTTTTAGCGCATCGTCGGTCCTAGGGTCCCATGGGTGCACCGATTGCATTTGTCGTCTTGGTGTAATCAATAGTCGCCAGCTCCAGGTTTAGTCGCTACTGTTGTCGTCAATTTCGGGTCTGGTCCTGTCTCCCCGCTCATATAGGTTTTTCGTCGTCCGTGGGTGTCCCATGTCCGGAGTAGGTCGCCCCCCACGTACTGTCGCCCCACTCAGCCCACATTTCACCCCGCCAGGTTACACTGCAACCCAAGGTAACCTCTGATGTCCCCTCTAATATCGATGTGCATCTTCGTCGGGATCCGACAACGTCTCCACCACCATTCTTGGTTGGGGATGTAGTTGTTCTCCCCCAACCGCCATCCCACTTTCTGGTGTACCCCCTCACCATCACACGCCGGTCGTCGGCTCTACAAGTGAGGGACATTCCCATCCGGATGGGGACTATGGTCGTTCCAACACCTTTGCCTCAAACACCTACACCAGTCAAGGATGATTGCACACATGCGACACATCCTCCTCCTCCACCACCGCCTCTATCTCTGAGGGACCAATCACAAACATCACCTCCGCCTCCTCCCCGACCTGTGGGAGATCATACTGCCCCACCAATAGGCCATTCTATAGGCATCTTGGCATGGAATTGTCAGGATGCAACAACTAAAAAACATCGGCAACACTTGAAGATCCTCCTCTATACCCACCGCTCACATGTACTACTTCTATATGAAACCATGCAACTGGCAACAAATACTAAAATCCCATGTTGGAACTTAGGCTTTCAGAATGACATTTGGGTCCCGCCACTAGAAGGACGTAAGGGTAGGTTGGCCCTCTTCTGGGGACCTAACGTGATGGTATCCGTCCTAGGCACCGACCAACACTATATTGATACCAGGATCATTATCTCGGGCCGGAAATCGTTCCGGCT
This sequence comes from Erodium moschatum, assembly GCA_036897745.1. Classification (NCBI taxonomy): domain Eukaryota; kingdom Viridiplantae; phylum Streptophyta; class Magnoliopsida; order Geraniales; family Geraniaceae; genus Erodium; species Erodium moschatum. The sequence goes on along the minus strand of JAYMSV010003296.1, from coordinate 3,367 downwards.
AAATGGGGTCTACGACGAACCAAACATGGGTCTTAGCCATAACACCTAGACAACATTGAGAGGATTGGCTCAACAGGATATCAGAGGATGGTCCTCATTGGTGACTTTAACACTATACTGGCTCAGACTGAAACACAGAAGGACGGCCCTACCCTCACACCCTTATTAACGAATTCCAGGAAAATCTAGAAGATATATTGGGGTAGTAGATGTCCCGCTGGAAGGGCATCCCTTCACATGGTTCCGCGGTCGCCATGCAGGAGCTAGGACGGAAATCATATTGGATCGCGCTCTGGTTTAGAGATTTGGAGAGAGAAGTCCCGACTCTATGTTTACAGAATACGGACACCACAACATCTGACCATTATCCGTTACTGCTCACATTGGCCCGCCAACTCGAGCACCTCGAATCTCTAAGTCCAGGTTTGAATCCAATTGGACATAGGAACCAGACTATGGCCTACTCGTTTAAGGGGCATGGAATGGCCCTTCAACGGATGGTATATGCACTCGAACAACACAAGTAGGACGGACACTTAGTTTGAACTCATGCATGTGATGTACAAACAAGTCAAGAAACGTTTAAAGGACCAATTATAAATTAATAGTTCAACAAGCTTTACGAACATGTACAATTATAAATTATATTTTAACATGCGGCCTTACAAATAAGTCTATTTAAAATTTCACATGCATTCGATATTTTAGAATGAGAACGAGTCAATTGGTAAGAGGAATACTAGTTTTAAAGAGATGACATAACGTGACATCTATTGTACAAATGATATATAAAGAAGTAACATTATTTTTGAAAAAGTATGAGATATGAAACCATGATCGGAAGGAATCAGTTTCGATATAAGGACTTGACTCAATTGCTCTTAAAACAATATAATATATATTGTGTTAATATAAAAAGACTTGATGCAATCAAAAGTTTAAGGTGATACATGGAAATCTAGTGGTAGTTTTATATTGTTACAAAATCTTTAGTTGTATGCTTCAAAAAAAGAAAAAAAAATCTTTAGTTGTAAGTTAGGGGTGAAAGAAATGACAATATGTTGTAACGAATTTATGTTCCAACATTTGTAAGTGTAAATCTATGTCCGAAGTAAAAATTTGCACAATAATTTAAGACAAGAACTTGAAAATCATTTTATTCCTAATAGCTCACCCGGCATCATCGGGGGCGCAAGACATGTTGGCATCAAAACCAGCATGAACACATAATAAAATATTTAAAACAACACAAAAATAATTAAAAACCCATCAAATGATGGAAGCAAGGGGCCAAAATGATGAAAAAATCAAGAAAACGACGGCCACCATGTAAGCAGCTCCGGGAGTAGTCGCCTTTGCCGATCCTCCATTATTTGGCGGTGGTGCGGTCGGCGGGGCCCCATGTGTGGTTGCAGCCGGAGTTATCTCCGGTAACGGTGGCTCCGGTATCTCATTAATATGGGGAATTTTATGTGCAGGAGCCGGAGACAATTCAGGGCTTTGACCTGTTTCTGATGGAGACGATGCTGGTGTTAACTCTGACGGAGACATTTCTTCAGGTATCCAATCCGGAGACATTGAGGGAGACATTTCATCGGGACTCCAGCTTTCGGGTGATGCTGGTCCAAGCCGTCTCGCCGGAGACATTCCCGGACTCAAACTTCCCGGGGAAGGTCCTAGTGACGGGGACATATCGTCTGGGGATGGTCCTGATGTTTGTGACGGAGACATTCCAGGACTTAAACCTGTCGCTGATGGTCCTGACGCTTGTGACGGAGATTTTCCGGGATTCAAGCCTCTGGAGGGTGATGGCCCAAGCGGCCTTGACGGAGACATTGTAGGGCTCCAACCTCCCGGAGATGGTATCACTGGAGGTGTTCTAGGGCTCGGGCTCATCGGAGATGGTGCGGCCGGTCTTGGCGCAACCGGGTTCGCTCCAGGACTCAGACTCGGAGATGGCGCGAGTGGTCTGGACGGGGTTGGCTTAACCGGAGACGGTCTAGGAGTCCCACTCGGAGACGGTCCAAGTGATCTTGGCGGAGTTGGCACAACCGGCTTTGGAGACGGTGCAACCGGTCTTGGCACAACCGGGTTGGATCCAGGACTCAAACTCGGAGACGGAACCAATGGTTTTGGCGGGAGTGGCTTAACCGGATGCGGTCTAGGACTCAAACCCGGAGGTGGTGCGAAAGGTCTGGGCGGGGTTGGCACAACCGGAGCCGGTTTAGGACTCCAACTCGGAGGAGGTGCGAGCGGTCTAGGAGGAGACAAGCCCGGTTTAGGATTTGCCCCACTCGGCACAGGCGGCGATCCTTTCCCCGGGTGAGGATCATGCGGAGACTTCTTAAGAGGAATCGTAATCAAATTATCAACATACAACACCGAAATGTTGTAAGGCTGCGCCACCACCGCTTTAATCATGTGAGCGGTACTCGACCCACGCGCCGCCGAGGAAAACACGACCTGTCCGCGATTCGATATCGTCATGTTGAGGTAACCCTGTTGATCCTTGGCCTTCCCACTCGCTTGGAACAACGTTGTCAACATCAAAGTCCGACCGTTGAGATGATACAACTTGGGTACGTCCAAGTAGTCTAGTATCACGTGCATGCTCAGAAGCTCCTTCACTATGCCCTCGGACTTCCCCAGGGCACGTCCCATGGCGGCGGTGTCGCCGGCGAGGACGGTGATGGCCTGATGGGCGTTGATCTCGCTGGAGAGCCCGCATTCGTTGAGCTGGTTGCTGAAGGTGCTGAACCGTCCGACCCGGCCCAGGATGTCCATGATGTCAAATGCATTTGTGCGGGCGAAGGAGAGGAAGAGGAGAGCTAAGATCACGTTGAGAGACATGTTGACTTTTGAACATAATGTTTGAAGAAGACAATGGTGAGAAGAAGGTCAAAGGCGTTAAGGTTTTATACGGGAAATAAGTGGATACGAGGAGCTACCAAATGCTTGATCCTCCACATTTGTGGGAACTTGATGGAGGAGATGTTTCTGTTTTTGTTTAGCACACAAATAGGTTGTGTTTCCATTTTAAGAATAGTTGTTTTGTAATTGCGTCTAGTGAATAAGTTCGAATTTTAACCATTTCAATTGAATTGTGTATGATTCATATAGTAGGGTATGGTTTGATATCCACACCTTTAACGAAAACAAAAATGGAAAGTAATCAATCAGATTTTGGTCCAACCTTGTAAGAGCATCTACACCCGGTCGAACCTTCAGTCGAATCGTTGGTGCGAACCGAAGGTTCGTGCCGGTGTGATGCAGCTGGTTCGCGCACCAGCGAACCAACCTCGTCGTGCGCCGGTGCGGACCGCGAACCACGAACCAGAAATCTGGGTCTGGTTCGCCGGCGCCCAAT
>JAYMSV010003295.1:0-10062 GCA_036897745.1 Erodium moschatum | reverse complement strand
ACTTTTGAGGAGATTCTGAAAAAAAGCATGTCGCTTGTTGTGAGGTAGTAGCTGAGTGGTGCGCCCATCAAGTGAAGGTGATGAGTATAAGGGTGGTGGTGGATGGATATACTGTGATTGAACCATGGTGTAAACTTGCCATAACAAGAAAGTAAAATATAATAAAGAAAAAAAGTGAAAACAAGAATATTTGAGGCGGGTGGTGGTGCTACCGTAACAAAGAAGATGATAGAGGAAAAAAAAGTAAAGATGATTGATGATCTTGAATGAACCGTGAGGAGACAAAAATATGAACGGGAAAAAATAAATTGGAGGAACCCTAGGTTCTCAGATTTTGTGCTATGATACCATGTTAGATAATGTAAACCTTACTATTGACAATACACAGAGTATGAAGAGTTACTATGATTGACAATATGATTTAACATAACTACAATTATACATGCTAATAAAGATTTTTATTTGTCAATGATATCATACGATAATATAATACAACATTTATATTGACGATGTCTAACAACATTTATAACTTTCTTGAACTATAGCAAACAATTTGTGTTTCTGAGTATGGGGATGGCGAATTGACTTCACGAACCGGCTCCATGATGGGTAAATGCTGTCAACAAAATAATAAGGTCGGTTGTAGCGATACCCGTTGATCTCGTACTCCACGACAAAGTCACGACCTGTAAAAGGGTCCTTGAATAAGTAGCTGTTGTCGAGGACGTTGATGTCATTGCTCGAGCTAGCCATTCCGAAATACGAATGCCAATTCCACAAATCACGGGATGCTACAGCTTCCAGCATTATTGTTGGATCCTTGTGGTGATCTCCCCGGCCAAAGGTTCCTTGCGATGCGACTGGGCAATTCTTCCATTGCCAATGCATGCAGTCAAGACTCCCAATCATGTAGGGGGACCCTCGGTTGTACTCCGATTCAAGTAATCGGGTCAAGTCCTCCAGTGTTGGTTTACGCTCGTACTCATCCATAAAAATCTCAATAATAGCCTTGCGTAACCTGCATACACATTTAAGTATGGTACTTACCCCAAGTCGTAGAGATTCGTCCAACGAATCGATCGAGCACCCATTGCTAGCATTCGTAACGCGACAGTGCATTTTTGGTGAGTTAACCCCAAAAGTCCGGCAGTGTCCGACTTCTGAACGAAGTAATCGTCATGCTCTGCTACATTTTCCATCACCCGTTGAAAGAGTGGTCGACACATACGGAATCGACGCCTAAACATATCGGGCCCATATGTTGGATGCTCGAAAAAATAATCCTGCATCAGTCGGTTATGGGCTTCGAGATTACCTCTGTCAATCTTTCGTTGCGAAGGTTCCCCACTTTCGATCCTTCGCCTAAGTGCGCCGATCCTTGACATTGTTTTCTCTATCATTTTGTTAGTCCTTCGCCGGATTTCTTACTCCATTGCATGAAGGTTGGCTTCCACCTCCTCCATAGTTTGAGACTCGTCGTCGGATATTTTTGATCGAAATTTGGGATTTTGAGAGAAATGTTGATGATTTGATGAATGGGATGGGAGATATTTATAGATGTGAAAATCTGATTTTTTTGTATTTAAAAAATATATATATACGTTAATGACCATTGGGGTCCACCGGTCATTTTTTTCCGGCCATGCCACGTGTCAATGCTTGATTGACGCGTTCGCGAATCAACGACTCACAAATGTGAGTCGCGGTTCGGTTCACAACTCATCGACTCGTAATTTAGTGAGTCGGAGTCGCGAACTGCGCAAGCCACAGCGTGCGACTCGCGGGTCCCCCCCCCCCCAAAAACGCGAGTCGTGGTTCGTGGGTCGGTACCTGATGCGCACGCTGTAGATGCTCTTAATGTATTTATTAGTTTTCTCTGATGAAAAAATTGTAACGTTTAGATTTCAGCTAAATGCGAACAATTGTCTGATAATGTCAAGAACCATCCCCGATTGCAGGGATGTGCAGAATTAACCGCACAACCAAAGTATTGTTCGGTCGGCTACCAGTTACTTGCTCCGATCACTGATTGTTAATCGGGAAATAACCACTGTGTCCATGAGTAGCTCAAGAGATGAATGATTAGTGTAATTTTGAATCCTAAACATTGTCATTTAAATTAAATTTGTTAACTACTAATCCAAATCTATTTCTCCATAACGACATGTCTCTTCCAAAATCAAAGAAAACTAACACAGGCATGTACAAACAGACAACCAAGAATACATAACAGTATATGTAGTGAAACTTACCTGTTTGAGATCAGAAGCCGGTACAGTTAAATCGCCCAATAACTGTTTGTGGACTCAAGAAGGCGAATTCGATCGATGTTTTCGTCAACTGCCGGAGTAGATGATGGCTTTGAAGAGAAAAATATTGAAACCTTCCAGCGAGGAAATCAGTAATCTATCCTTTCGTTTTCATTAATCCAGTAAATTAACTATTCAAGAACCGATCTCAGTTTTTGTTGAGCTGGCCAGATCTTGGTCACGTTTTCGAGGCGATCACAAACTCAATAAATGTTGGTTGGGTTGGTGGTACACATTTCGATTTAAATATTGATTCACTGATGAAAAATAATAATCCATGATTGCAGTTTACACTTCGCGGTTATGTAATATGGACTTTTACTGTCAGCACGTTTACTGATTGCGATAGAGCATCAGCAACGCTGGACGGTAAGCCGGCGTTTGCTGACGCTTCGGTGCTGACGATGAAACTAGCCGGTGAGGTATCCGTTGGCACTCAGCGCTAGTGCTAAGAGCTGTTGGTAGTCAGCGGTCAGCGTTGACTGCCTTGTTTCTGTACAACATTGGAGCGTGCTGACTGTTGGTTGAGAAAGTGTTGAAAAATTATTTTTTGAATCCAACAGTCAGCATGAACAGTCACCACCAACAAGCTAGCATTATAGATGCTCTTAGAGCATCTCCAATGTTAGTCTGTTGGTGCTGACTGTTGGATTAAAAAAATAATTATAGATCATTTACAGTCTCTCGACGGGTGGTTGGATGAGGCCCTCAAAACTAAGGCCCGCAAGGGACGGTCTATCACTACTTCTAAGACTCGGGCTTCCGAGGATTCCAGTCTGTTGTCTTCGGATAGCGAGTGACACGAAGAAGTGTAGGTTTGACTGTCCTTTCTCGTCGTCGTTCGATTACTTCTTAGCTCGTTTCCTTTGTAAGGGAGAGTCTCCCTTTTACTCTGTTTTGGAGTCTTTTGTAATCGTTTCTTTTTTAGCTTTTTCCTCCTGGGAAATTGTCTATCAATAAATTTTTACCGAGCGCTTGTAAAAAAAAGGTACATCCTTCTTCATTTACCGTCGTGACTTTCACATAACCTTTCTCCTTCTCTACGTTGCTGATATTATTCCCACGACCTCCTCCCCTACTTTCCCATCTTCCAACATCGCTCTCTTAGATCTAAATTTCCCATGACCAATCTTGGTCCTCTCCATTAATTCCTCAGCATTTAAGTCACTCGTTATTCCTCTGGTCTCCTCATCTATTAAGAAAAATTTCTCGAGAAATTTTTGTTTGAGCTAACATGCCTTCCTGCAACCCACACCTTACTCCTATTATTACCAAATCCAAACTCTACTCCAACCCTCCAGTCTCTGATCCTATTTTTTTTTTATCATAGTTTGGCGTGTGCTTTTCAGTATCTTACCGTCACTCATCTATACATTTCTTATGTTGTCCAACTGATTTGTCTTTTTATGCATGATCCTCGGAAACATCATTTCGTGCTCTCAAACATATTCTTCGCTATCTACAAGGTACCCTCTTCCTATGGTCTGTATCTTCGTTCTTCTCCTACCTTATCCCTCACCACTTACACTGATGTTGACTGAGCCAAATGTCCTGGCACCCCTCGGTCTACCTCTAGAGATTGCGTCTTCATTGGTTGTAATCTCATTTCCTGGTCGTCCAAGTGCCAAAATTTTGCCTCCAGTGTCGAGGTAGAGTACCACGGTGTCGTTAATGCTATCGTCGAGTCCTGTCGGCTCTGTAATCTCTTACTCGATTTGCATTGTCATGTCTCCTCTGCAACCATCATCTTTGTGATGACATTAGCTTTGTGTATTTGTCCAGTAAGCCCGTTCAACATCAACGTTCCAAACATATAATCCTGTTCAACATCAACGTACCAAACATATCATGCGTGATGACATTAGCTTCACTTACAAGTATGTGAAAAGTTGATGCGTGACAGATTCGTGTGCTTCATGTACCATCCTCGTACCAATTTACGGATATCTTCACCAAAGGACTTCGGTCTACTTTGTTCGAAGACATTCATTTTGGTCTCAACATTCTTTCCAACTTCCACTGCAGGGACATGTTAGATTATGTTTATCCATTATATTTGAATCTTTGTTTATTTGATACTTGTATCTTTAGTTACAATAGGCTTTTCTCTTGCATAGGCATTGTAACATGTATTCTATTATATAGGAAGGAAACTCTGCACACTGTATACGTATTTTGAGTTGAACACCATCAATACTACGAAATCACTTTGACAGAAATATTCAAGCTTTCAGCTCTAATCTGAGCCTCATACTATACTAACCCACAACAACATACAACTTTGTAAAAAATCCTACCTAGTTACATCAATGTGTCCTATAGCTACAACTGAATCATATCTTCATCTTATACTTCTTCCCACCACTAACTTGGGTCTTGCATTATTCTTTGAACATTGATGTCTCTTCATCAACTGTCTTCCTTTTTGGCTTGAGGTTGCTACCTGTTAAGTGAAATCTGGGCATCAGAGGACGGGGTGCTCGTCTTTCCCGATCCATTCCTCTTACACAAACATGTCCTGCATATCATTTTCAGACAATTGTTGGGACTTGGAAACACATCAAAATAATAGGGTAACTGGTATCCTTACATACCTTTCCAGAAGCATAGCTGAACATCTTCAGTTGACAAACCTGATAAAAAAGCAGATGCACATTTAAATGTCACTTGACCTATATCGATGATATGAATGATTAAGGATCCTCCTCTCTCATAGAATTTACCTCTAAATATAGATGTCACTGAAGTTCCAAAGTAGACTGTTCTCCTAGGCAAGTTCCATAGCCATTCCCTGGGAATGTCAATTGGGTTGAGACTAGTAGCATGATCCGCAAATACCTGCATGTGAATAGCAATGGTGTTCAAGATTCAGCTCCATTTATGGAAACTACCCATTTTGATGCGACGGTGTACCTCATTAACTTGAAAGTATGTGCCATTAAGTGGAAATCGCCCTCTCATGGCTGTTCGACATGGTATCTGTTCATGAATGTTATTAGCAATTACTCTCATGTGATGATCATTTTTCATAATTCAACAACTGTCATGATATTTATTCCTCACCAGAAGTGTCCCTCGGACCGTCTGTGAATTTGCTTCCCTTGTACTGTTGCAGACAAAACAAGTGTTTTGGTCACATAGCTTGCCAGACTCTTGGCAACTGCATCCTCCTTCTGGAGGTTGGATGGAGGTTGCTGTTTCACCTGGTGTATAAATATCAGTTGGTGAGTATTGGTTTGATATCTTTTAGTATTCGAAAAGCTAGATTTATATTTATTGACAAAATGAGCTCATTATGGGAGGGCTGTTCACTCAATTACCTGGTGTCCATATGGCCAAAAGGTAAGAACTTGGATCATCAGGCTCTCTCGCATCCATCTATAAGATAACAGGGTCAAGAAATAGTACAAAAAATATATAGCAAAATGGATAAAAATATCATTGATGTAGGTATGAGCTGAGTAACTCACCATTTTTAGAATAGGATGTGAATCTGGCAGTTCATAGCTGCATGAAGATGGAGAAAACAATTAGCATAAATGTATTCAACAACATATTTTGAATAACCTTCTGTATAGAAATAAAACTAGCTGCTCCAAGTTCACACATGTGCACTTGATGGGTACTTACACTAGATGTTCTGTTCGGAGTCGACTCACATTCTTGAGCTTGGGCATTGGAATGGATGCTTTTTCTGGGGTTAAAGCAACCAAAGCCTTTGACATGTCACCTTCTTCGAGTTGCATATTATTTTCCATGTAATGTTTTAAGTTGTGGGTGAACTCTTCAATGTTCAGGTTGATTGTTGGGATATCATCCGGATCATCATCATCATCATCATATGAGAATTCTTCAATGTCTTGCTCTTGGTATTGAGTCCTCTCTTGCTCCGGGCTTGCTGGTACTTCAATAATAGGTTCACAGGGACCAACTTCACGTTTTTCGTTCATTCCGAGACTAGCTTCCAAATGCAGGTATGCTTCTAAATGTTGAGTTGCTTGAGGTGGAAGCAAGGGAAGTGCATTGATGGGTGCAGCAGTATCGGGATCTGAAGGTTTTTGCTCTGGTGCAGGCAGGGCAAGCCTAGCACTGCATTCAACATTATTCATTACTAAACTATTCACAAGGTTTTTAAGTATAGTGAATGCATAAAAAAGCGTATCTTTGTAGCATACTTTAGATCGAAAATAGTAGGATTAAATAATTTACAGACCTTGCATATGCACTGGCAAAATGTCTGCAATCTCCTCTCATTGGACATGAATTGCAATTTGGTTTGCTTTTTGTACAGAAAACCTGCATAAGGTTCAAGATATGTTACTCATTGTAGAGAAGGATACTTTAAATAAGAAATGAAGCACATACCTTCCCGAACGTAATCATCTGGTAATGCAGTTCATACCTGTTATGTTAGCAAATAATCAGAGTTCAATCCAAAAAAATAACCCGCGTCGTTATTCTTGCTAATGTGCAATGCAGCGAATATAATTAGTCTTACAGTTCTTTTTCGTTTAGCTTGCAGAGTCGGGGCCAAAGATATTTCTGAATAGAGTCCATAATTGGGTACCTATTTAAAGATAAAATAACATAAGGTCTCCAAGTCCAATGAATGTAGGTCACAATGAATTGTTTGGTCATAAAACAGTACTCACATTTCAAGAAGATGCAACTGAAGGGACTCGGGCAATGGCGCGAGGGGAACCCATCCTAGCCTCACAGCTATACGTCCCACATTTGTGTCGACCTATCAAAGACATGTATAATAAATGCAAGGCCTACTACATATATTTTGATAATGCATATTTGTTATGTTTATACTTACTGGAAAAGCATGATGTTGAAGTGCTAAGAGTCGTATACACTCCACACTTTTGAGCCCCAATCCATGTATACTTAGCAGATACTCCCTGTAATGGTAAGTTTATATTCCTATTCAATGTCACATTCTTAAATTTCTCACACATTTTCAATAATTATGTTGCCTTACTTTGCTTTATCAGGTTCAATATCTCTCAGCCATTCAAGATCTATGCTTCCGTGATCTTTGACGACTCGATTAAGAAAAGCCTGCACAAATTATAAAATCAATATCAGCAGAACATATACATATATATATCCATTATTTTTTCTTGTATAGCTTACCTTGATTCTTTGTGCAAGTATGTTATTCATTCCACGCTCTTTGATGGTTTCTGCAATGTCATTAACATGTGCACATCTTATGGTTTCCCAGTCCACTGAATCCATTGTGCTCGGTAGTCTCTCTTTCTTTCCTTTTGCTTCAACCTCTCTCCTTAGAGCATCCCAATTAAACTCTTTGTTTATCTCCAGCCCAACCCTTTTACTCTTTTGCTTCATAGAATTCATTTCCTTGACTTCCTCTACTTTCTCTCTATCATTTTTCTCCTCATCACTGGTTCTGCTCTCTACTATATCTCCTGAAAGATTAGGCAGTTTCGGAGTTTGTTGCACCTTATTGTCTCCAACAACCAAATCGTGAGACTGGATCAAATGTTCTTCTTCATTGCAGAGTGTTGATGATTCCTCAATAGCCACTGCCACCTTCTCTTGATCAGTACCATTGCTTGTTGCTTCTGTTGTTAATGTGCTTTGATCACTAGAGTCATTCAAATTGTTCAATTCAAGCTTCTCTGCTTCTGAGTATGATCCTATTCTTTCATCATTTTCTGCAACAAGGACACTTTGAAATGAATTGATTAACTCCTGGGATGATATTATGTAATTTGTTGCTGTATCGCACTGCGCAAAGCTGTCTGTTTCCGTCCTGGTGGAAGGATCATGGTAGGTTACTACATAACTTGCAGATGAACTCAATGACCTGAAATTTATTTCTTCTATTGAACTGACATCAACAGTCTCTTCTGAGTCTTTGTCATTGCTCTCCTGAGATACATTAATGTCTAGCACCTCTTCATGAAGTACTTTGTTACAGCTCTTTGACCCGATCGGGTAACGGGCAGCAATTGACATAAAAGCAGAGCTGCAAAGAAACCAAGAGATCATACATTACCTTTTGTTACCAATTTCTGCACTTACATCTTAAGAAAATAGACTTTAAGTTTGCTTAAGAAATAAAAAAAATGTTTGGTGTTTCCTTACTTGTACATAAATGACCTTAATTATTTATTGATTAAAAAAGCTAGTGTAGAAGATAGAGTATACCTGGAAAGATGATCGCTGACATTCTGAGTAAGAAAAACACCTACAACAGAGTCGACAATTGATCCCTTCCACGGAGAGAAGCGCCTATCGCCTATTGAAAGCAAGCATTGTCAAATAATATGTATGCATTTGAGGAATTGTACAGATTGGGTGATACCTTGTACTAAGTGCATGCGTGCAACAAATGAATCTGCCCGTCCCCGAAACACTCTGCGCTCTTGTTCCCACCACCTTCGTTTATCTTCATCTGTTCCATCAATGCCTTGGTTATTTATGTTGTGCAGCAGAAGCCTATACACCCTAGTGGTCTCTTCATCAAGATCAACTTTGGCCTTGACGGGTACAATAGTAGTATCACTTGTATAAAGTACAAGTGCATTCTGGTCCTGGTCACAATCACTTGCTCTGTTGATGTCTAGATGCTTCAGTTTGTGGGAGATGACATCGATGAAACCTTGTCGGATTGCATCGGGGGACATTGTAGGAGGTTGGGTTGTGTTTAATGTTTGTCTCCTTTTGTTGCAAGTGTCTGGAGAGTTGAGCCAAAGTTGGTAGGTCTGGATAGTGTTATAGATATTTGGATGTGGATATTTCCTCTTTGACCCGGATGCTTCCATTGCAGCTGCATTTGGACTTTCACATTGGTGTTGTTCTTGTGTGTTGAAATCCAAGGCCCGTCTGCAGGAAGGAAGTGTTGCATTTACTTTATTTTTCTTGACATAGTTGCGCTTAGGAGCACCAGATTTAGAGGTTAGTGGTTTTGTAGGCGTCTTTTTGGCTTGTATGAATATTCTGGGTCTGTGCTTTCTCCTCCCCGGCTTCTGTTTCTGCTGAGGTGTTTTCAGCTCAAGTTTTTGACTCTCCTCCTGCGTGCCATCACTTGTTCCTTTATTTGGAGTGAACCGGGAGACATCCGTATCAGGTGGAGAATTGAGATCAAACGAGTGCTGGTGAGGAATATCTGTAGAAAATCAATTTGATCAACAGTTCACAACATACCAGACAACTAAAAACTTGTGACACATAATTATATATTATACAAGAGAATGTTGTAAAGCAATACTCGAACAAAGCTCTGCGTCAGCAACTCTAAAGCGGCGTCGAACTCACAGATGGCCTTGGCCATGGCTTCAATCTTCTCCCTCGCTTCAACAACCGCGCATAGTGGGGAGAAAATCCGTTGCCTCTCTTTCTAAGAATGGCTTTGCGATCTCATGGCAATGGCGGCAAGAAGGAACGCCTCCGACACCGGCAGCAACCATGCACCGAGCAACGAGGATGGACCACGGACGACGAGTTTCCCACCTCCGACGTCATGGCTGTCTCATGAAGGACCTCGATCTCCTCCCATGTTCTCGTCGGAAAACGGTGAAGATGGGGAACAAGGGGGACTGGGGAGGGGGTTCTCGATGTGTAAAACGGCGGAGAACGCTCACCAGACGACCGACAAGGTGTCTGCCGACCGGAGGTACGTCGGTCTTCAGGTGATCTGGAGGCGGCGGCTAGGAACAGAACCCGCTAGGGTTACGGACGTGGTCCCAAAGACTCTGGGGCTTCACAAACGGGATGG